>BCLH01000453.1:2113-64380 GCA_001602315.1 Zoysia pacifica
TGTGGAGGTACCTGCGCATGGGGTCGACGTAGTCGTCGAAGCCGAGCGCGCCGAAGGCCCAGCAGACGTCGTCGCCGTTGACGGTCTTGCGCTTCTCCTTGTGGCACTTGTCGGAGGCCTCGCCGGTGACGAAGCTGATGAACTCGGAGACGCACTCCTGCATGGTCTCCTTGGCCTCCTTGGAGATCTTGGCGTTGGGCGGCAGGATCTGCTTCATGATGCGCCCGACGTTGGCGATGGGCAGCAGCCGGTCCTGCTCCTTGATCTCCTCGGCCGCGCCCGCGCCCCCCGCCCGCCGCCCGTCGTCGTCCTCCTGCCCGTGGTGGTCGGCCATGCCAGCTAGCCCTTCGCTCTTATTGGTCTCTCTCTCTCTCTCTCTCTCTCTCTCTCTCTCTCTCTCGCTCGCTCGCTTTCGTCGTTCTGTGGTGCTTTGCTTGCTAGTCTATAGGGAGGCAGGCAGAGGCAGGTCGCTGGCTCGGCGACGATCCATCTCTCTCCCTCTCCTCTCTTCTCTGTTGTTTATATGCCTGGCTGCTCCTCTTTTGTTGGTGTTGAACCTTATTACTCCGGCTTTGGTTGGAGTAGCTGTAGCTCTCGCCCGGCAAGCACTGGCCAGTTCGTTTTCTTTACCCAGCTTACTTATTAACGCTTGATGCGAGAGCGGGAGGTGGAGGTGTGAGGCGCGAGTAAAAATTGAATAATGGTGTGCTTGTGTCTGCATCAGAGAGGCGCTAGCGGCCGTGGTTCGTGGGGCCGTTGAAATGTCTCCTCGGCTGCGGCTGCTACGCGATGGCTGAGGGCCGGCCTGGTGGCGCCCGCCTGGCACTTCTGCCCGCCCGCCCGGGGAGCGAGCGAGGGGAAGGCAAGATTCCATGGATGAAACAATGGCTTTGCTGCACACTACTGGACGACGTGATAGAGTCGGCAGGTGAGCTGAGCTCTCTAGAGAGATGCCCGGCTCCATCCATGTAGTAGTATTGCTTCCTAATCAAACGCAGGCATGTGGCTGCCCGGCCGGCACTGCCTTGGTCCCTCCCTCCTGCCTAGCTAGCCCTGCACTCCTGCCTCCCCCCCTATCTCTCTCTCTCTGCCTCGCGGCATGTTGCTGCAGGGTTTTTGGTTAATTTTCTGATTGAGTTGTTGTTTAAGGCTTCGTTTATTTCAGCTTATAAGTAGTTTATCGATGAAAATATGTAAGAATCCTACCCAAAGGCTTTGTTTATTTCCACGAGAATCCAATTTTCAGGTAAGTTGCTTCATAGATTTGAACTACGAGAATCAAAATGCAAGAATCGATAAAATCTTCGTGGTGAGAATAATCGGATTTTTGATAAACACTTCACCCATAAGCGAAAACAACTATGGCACAAGTTGTTGGAGTAGCTTAGCAATCGGTAATCAACGACAGATAGATCGACTTGTGCACCAGCAGCTCTCTGTTCCCGCCCTCTCAGACGAATTAATCCTCCTCTATCTTCTTCAACTAAAGTAGAGTAATTCCAATGCGTCGATCGTCGTACAGTCTCGGAGAGAGAGCATCCACATGCGCACGTGATTGGTGCGCGCGGGGGAGGACCCTGGCCTGCAGCCAAGCACTTGCGCGCCACATGTGTAGGCACAGGGAGCTATAGTAACGCAGGATCAGATCCGCAGAGTATAAATCTGCATACATATGTAGGAGTATATATATCTTAGCATATTCTCCTTCGGCTCTCAAATGGATCGAGGTCGATAAGATAAAAAAATAGTTTAAAATTTATGAACAGGGAGGACATCAGAAGCCATTAATATAAATTAAACAGTATATATATATATATAGCTACCAATAGAAAGTCAGTAAAGAGTCGCCATCCATAGCTACTGCAGGTTAGTACAAGGGAACATGGACGCAAAATATCGCAAAATATCTCTCCTAATAAGACAATGCATCTTGATACAATTGAGTATCGTGTGTGTAGTAGTATATGTTATTGTATACGAGTGCTTGTCGTATTGGGTTTATTTTTTTGAGTTCCAAGGGCCGAGGAACTGATCCCCCTTGCTTCTGGGTTCCCATCACTCAGCTCATCAAGCCAACACACATATATAGGAGTATAAATTTATCTCAGCTTTGGATAGTAGTAGTTTCTTCCAAAGAGCACCGCCTTAAAATAATTAAATTTAGATATATCGTGTGTAGGCTGAGTCTTCTCCGTGCGTAGTGACGGGGGTGAAAGATTATGACATTAACCATGGCTCTAGAATTAATTAATCTGCCGTGATGTACAATTAACACTGTGGGATATAAAAAATCAGTACTCGTCACATCTGATGTACAAATCTGATGGAGTACTAAAATTTCTTTTTGTGGTCTAGGTGCATGAAATGACTGCAACTGGTGCATAAACCAATCAGAAAGAGCAGGCACGCTTGCGCAAACTCCGTATAGGATAGGCAGCCCAAGTATCTGTCCGATGGCAACCAAGATTTCTTTGGCGTGTAGCAGTTTTTCTGCAGAGTTGCTCGCTTACTGTACTTACAACTACATGAAAGATCTGAGTGGTTGATCGATCTGGCCTGCAGATAGCTGCCATTTGTACTGTGGACATATACTTGACTTTTTAATTAAAACCTTACTTCCCCACTGCTTTTCAAGATACGGAGAGGATTAAGAAGCCCACCTAAACAAATTAGCTTTTTGAAACAAATACTACTAATATTTAGTTACTTTATTTGGTTGCTTTATCGCCCCTTGGTAAGTCCACCCTCGCTCGTCTAGTAGGTGCAAGAAAGGAAAAGGCAGGCCAGGTTTTTATTCTGTCCATGCCACGCGTCCACTTGCAACAAGACAGTGAAGTTGATGGTTCTTTGTTGGCATCCAATAACTCTAATCCAGAAGCCAGACACCTTTGTCAAAGGAAGAACCCATCATCCAATTGTGCTGCTGACCGGGTAAAACTTGTTCTTCTTGATGCAAAATGACGCTTATTTTATACCAGTACCAAATAATGCCTGCTGATTCCCTTCTACTTTCTACCTAAGATTCCATGATCACGAAATATCGAAGACCAAAGAACTTGTACTGTCATTCTTACCCAGACACCACCTTGCTTACCTGTAAAGAGTTATTTTGCAATAGGGAAAATCTGAAAATATTATGTATTGGTGGATCAGAGAAGATCTATATATGATCTGCTTGTCCACTTTGAGAACAAGGGGAAGAAAATATATTCCTGGTTTTTGCCAAGACGAGCAATCCGCGAACAGTGCATACCTGTCCTGTAGTACTGCGACGCGCACGCACATGCGCAGCTCTCCGTTCAATGGCTGCTGTTAGGGTACGTAGCTACCAGTAATAGAAATAGCCGCGTGCCCGTACAGGAGTGTCTACTTCCTCCTCCATACGGGGACTCAATTTGCAAATCTTTTAAACACGAGAATTTTTTCTATTTATTCGAAAGTGATCTTTGTGTCTCGCCAACCCTCCATTTCTCTGCTGCTCTCGAGGTAGCAAAGGCCATGGAACCCGGAGGCCATCAACATGTGCGGGAGTAGTAAAATACTCGCCGTACAGACAAACCGTGCACGGTCTTCGATGCATGCAGGACGAACCAATCAGAGTGGCGATCGCCGGACAACAGCACATGTGTCGGCGCTCTGAGTGGTCCACCTGGCCTTGTTCCAGCCATACGTTCACCTCGGTATCTCTCCACCCCTTTCGTTTTGCATCGACTAGCTCGAGTCGAACGGGGTGCACCACCTAGGCAGGGGCGGCTCAGAGGCATGGGGACGGCGACGGCCTAGAGCTAAGCTAGAAAGGACTCCAAAAGTTTTATGCACGTTACTCTATATAGACACAGTCAGTGATTAAAAAAGCTTTTAAAATCTAAGAGAAATTTTAGATAATGTTTTTTACTCTGAAATTTTCATGTCTTTTTCGAATGCTAAGGAGAAAAGGAGAATTGAGCTCAGGCTGGATCAAAACAGCAAGCGGAAGGTCTCCGAAAAGGGAAAGCTGGTGGCTTTTTCGGCGTGTTAATTCTTTCGACGGGGCACTTTTTTTTTCAGAGAGAGCTAATGCTTATATTTATTAGGTATTTTGATTTGACACTGCTTCACGTCTAAAAACATCGTAAATACAGCTCTTTTCATTATTTCTTCGATTATTTCGATTTTTAGAATAGGATATTTACGGAATCACCGTCACAAAGCAGCAGGTCGGGCTAAGGTACAGTGTTCTTCAAGTTTTGGGGAGGCCTCTTGCCAGAGTCTGGGAATCGTGGCCAGCCTTGACCAGTGATCGACATAGCTCACGACAAGCTCTGGTGCAACCGATGCAGAAATTTTATAAAAATTATACAAAAAATTTTATAGGATTCAATTTAATTTCACAAAAAATATAAGATTTTAAAAAAATTCTTTGTTCTAAAGGGGTTAGAAGTCTAATTTAACGCGGAGACAAGTGCCAATGTATATTGCGTACATTATATCTTTTTCACTCTTTTTAATTCACGTGCACATATCTAAATAAGTTATAAAATAAAACGAAGAGAGTATCTTAAGTTAGTTATCAAAGATGAAATACATCTATTGCTACATTTTTTTATTGTATACATATATTATGTGAGTATACATTTTAGACACATTCAAAAGCTCTAAAAGCGGCTGCAGCTACGACTGTGGCAGCACCGTAGCCGTCTCCTTACTTGTACTACAGTAGTAAATAGTATAGTACTAAACAGCTGCTGCGGTAGCTGCTGATCTAAACACACTTTAATCAAAGATCCAACCACTAAGTTCGTCCTATGGCCTTCGAAAATTTAGAGCCGGCAGTGCACCTAGGGCTACCGAATCTCTGCGTGCAGAAGAGCATCCATGGATGGGAGCGAGCTTTTTGAGTCTTGGCAGTGTCGTGCTTCTGTGTGCATGTAGACTAGTCAGCTCGATCTATGTGGTGTGCACGCAGGCCCGGCATTTCATTTGGGTTGCTTTTGCTGTCCATGGTATGGTCGACCGTAGGAATGGCAAAAGCACTATGCTTCACACAGAGTGGCCAGTTTTAAGAGCCCAGCTAGAGGAAGAAGAAGGATGGACGACACAGTTTTTGCAAGTTGTGGTGGGGTGTCGTGAGTCAGGACCTCAAAGATCTCTTGGTTCTAACCAAGTACATCTCGCGCATTCCGATGTGCACATGCTACTATAGGAGTTTTATACTGTTTTTGGCAACGAATGGGACCGTTTCTCCTCCCTCTTAAGGGAAAGCTATCAAAGTACCAAGGGCGCTAAAATATACATCAGATATCTTGACATACATACACATGAATATCCAAGTGCTACTTCTCATGTGAAGTTTACTTAATTTAGTTATTCTGATTTTTAAAGGGTTTAGCAGTTTGTTGATTTGCATATTGTAAGGGGAAAAAAAAGAGCATATTTTCAGAGAAAAGTTCAAGCACAGGAATTGAAAGTTAGTAACTGTCTCCCCCAAGTTTGTCGTATCCTATGAATTGAATCAAGATGAAAGAATAAAATGAAGCCCAGTCCACGCATATGCCAATAAGAAGAATCCTAAGACATGTGGTTTTGTCGAACTTAATGTTCCAAGATTCCAAACATAAACATGTATATGTGGGGCAACGACATGGTTTAATTACGTAAATGGTTTTGTCCACACTTGTTTCAATGGTCAAAATATTCAACAACAGGCCATTCTTGAGTTCCGATCCTTGGCATGTTGTTCAGCTCCTTGATTCCAACGACGGTATATAACAAAAGTTGAACCATAAAGGAATCTCCATCCCGTGGAGGAATCCACCATTAAGATACCTTGAATAGGATACTTATTCTTTTTCTTTATAGAGAGGTCTCCCTGGTTCAGTTCTAAGTCCCGGTACCCGGTAGCACGAGACCTGGAGTGAAGTAACCCACGATGCTGCCAATGGCACACCTAATTAAGACCAAAACCAACTTGCAATTTATGTATACTGCAAGCCGCTGCACATGCTCTCGTTAGATGTCAAAACTCAATACCTCATCACCATGCATGCATCCATTTAATTTTACAAACTTCTGAGAAGAAAGAAATAAGCGCAACGAACAACAGCAATACTTGCTCCATTCTGCAGTTGACGATAACAATTTTAAAAACACATGGAATATATACCAACAGAACAAGATGCAGGCTGAGTATGTTAGGAATTGATCTCCACCCGTTTTGATCCAACGGTTTTAATGGACCCTTGACCTAATCGCGCCCTGATCGGGGGCGCCCAGCCCATTATGACTGGTGGGCCCTTGTCGCTAGCGCCACAATAAATAGAGGTGAGAGCCGGCCGGAACTCATGACCTAAGTTCATCCGTACCGCCACACCCCACCGACATCCTTAAACTCGATCTGTGAGGGAGCGCTGTGCCGACGGAAAGCACCACCGTCACGACGACCGCCGCCACCGAGAGATCGACGACGTCGCCGTGACTCCAACGCCAGTGCCCTCTTCACCGACCGACGCTGCCCAAGCGCAGAGGACCGCACCAACAAAGGGCAGATAGCCGGATCATCTTCCTCGACTCCGACGACCGGATCCGAAGGTATTGACCACCTCCGAACCACAGATCTATTACCGACACAGAAACTCTCGGATCTACACTCCTACAGCCAGAGAAAAGATTACTACAGAGTATACCAAACAACAAGGAGTTAAACTAGAAAAAAATAATGTAGGCTTGAAGAAACTGGAGATCGAGATCCATGGCATGCATTAGTAGGAGAGATTCCCAGCCTGCCGGTAATAATTGTTGGAATATAAGTGAATCGCTCATTTTTTCTTCATCAGCTTAAGCTTTTAAAATTAACTAGTTGATACAAATAATTTAATATGATATCAGAGCTAGATATCTCGAGTTCAAATTTTGACGGACGTGATTTATTAAAATAAATTATAACCTACTCTTATTCTTATATTTGCGCTCTATCAAAACTTTATGTGAGAAAAAATATTAAAGTACATATAACTTAATAATAATAATAATAATACGGCTGTCGTAGATGCTGAATCCAAACGCATAATGGACCAGCAGAAGAAGCCTGCCGGAGCAAATGCTCTGAGAGGCTGTTGCAGGGTCTGTTGGGGGGCAGGTCGATCGATCAGGTGCGGGCGGTTTGTTTGCACCCGCGTGCTGAACCGTAGACTATACGGTAATCCATCTTTAAATCAACCAGTAAACGATATGCTCTCGAGTATTGGACCACTTGGTTTGTGTAAGATAATTTTCACCAGTTGTCCATGTTCACTTAAGAACCATAGCTAGCTTGCTGGCTGGATGCAACCAAATTCAGATGATTACCTACAAATACTTTTCTTTTTTTCAGTATTCATGCATTTGCGAGTGTGAAGACGATCGAGCCAACAAGGAAGAACCAATGTTCCAAAGTTGGCAAGAGAAAGGCTAGCTGTCTGGTGACAGAACTACGCGCGACACGATCGATCCAGGTGGTCCATGCTGTTTTTCGCAGCCTTGCATGGCTTGCTGGCGGCCGTACGAGCCACGCATCTGTGCGCCGCTATTTCTGCACAGTAGAAACAGCGCAGTGGGCAGATCTGTGCATGCTGTGGCAGCCGCAGCACCACGCTGGGTCGGGAAGGGTGAGGCAAGCTACACACGCCGGCCAACTGGTCGAGATGGCTGCCTGACTGGGGCGAGGTCATATCTTTGCCGCGTCGAAAGGCGAGAAAGACGGATCTGATCAGATCAGGGTGTCGCAAATTTGCTACGCTGGGCTCGGTCGCCTCGCAAGTGGTTACTCCTAACACTGTAGTAGTACGTACGAGTCTGTTTGGTCACCAATTATTTGGGCTCTGAGACTCAGCTACTAGGAGTAGTACGATCGGAATTGAATCTGCTGCAGATCACCTAATTCGCGTCTGAATGCAGAGGACGGAAGACGTTAGAGCAACCACAGTGCTCTAAAGTTGTCTACAGAGAATAAAAAAGTTGGTATAGGTATCATATACATTGTCAAGTAGTTTATAAATGTATTATAAAAGCTATCTATAAGTTTATGGACTACTCATAAAAATAAAAAATTATTTTTTTACTGTACACTATGGCTCAAGTTTAAACAACCAATCTAAAATAAGTTGAACTATTTTCTAATATCTTTTATACTCTATGTTTACTGTTCATATTATAGAGTTGTCAATAGCTAAAAACCATAGACAATGGATTGTGATTGCCCTTATAACCACAACGCACGGATTGATCGGTGGTCACTTCATGGCGGTCCCTGGTCCCGTGATTTGGGGCACGGATCGGCTAACCTTAGGTATTTTACTGCACACCTTGCAGTACAACGTATCTACTGTTTCTCTTTTATCTGCTCTTCTGTCCTAATGAAGTTAGCTCCGGTACCCCCAAGCGCCTCGCAGGTGCAGCTGCTCACAGTATATTTTTTAATTAACAATAATATTTTTAATTAAATAAGGCCTCTTTTGAGGGTTCCTTTGGAATGAAGAAATTTTATAGGAAAAAATGGAGAATACTATTCATGCTTTGGAATAGAGGATTAGAGTAAAGAAAAAGTATGGTAACTATTTCATAGGAAAATTATAGGAAAAGAAACATTCACTATAACTTTTTTTTACTTCTCTACAAGTAGGGCCGATAAAAAGGCTCACTCCGCGGATCATTTCACAAACTAAATTGTCTCTTATTAAATTTTAATTAAAAATAAATAAAAATTTAGACGATCTTAATTCAATCTGACCCTCATTCATTTTCTTCATTGCTAATCCAATCTGACCTTCGTAAAGTTTGAACTTAAGATTATTCTTGTGTATTGATAAATAAAAAAGATAAATTGCATGAGTGGATAAATTGACCTAGAATTATATTTTGATAGGGTAAAATAAACTAAAATATAATTTAAAGTGTTTATTTGACCTTTTGGCTATTCTTGAGAGAGTAAACTAAAAAAATATACTATGAGCACCACCACCTGCGAGGTGCTTAGGCGTACGAAGAGCCTAGGACAAAAGAGCCATCAGATACAAGAGCCCCGTGATTCGCTCGCTCTTGTCGACGCGTCCTAGGTACAGCACACAGTGGTACTAAAACGCGTCCATGAAGATCTACTTCTATCTATCGCAACGAGCGCCGAGCGGAAGGAAGGAGCAGCAGCACATGCGCCGCCTGACGCGTCGTCGCCGTGCATGCCGTAAGCGGGTGACGAATTCACGGGCCGTGCAGCGGCGGACCTAGCTGCCGCTGTCCCTGATCCTGTTGCATTGCATCATCTTCTCTGGTGCTGTACTCGATCTCACCCTTCTCCTCCCTCCACGCAGATGCAGGCAAAGTCAGAATTCGTCAGGTGATGATGCAAGTCACGGCGGCGCAGTAAGAATTTGCCGACAGGGGTGAAGCCAGCGCCGCGGAGCGACGGTGTCCGCCTTCATTTCTAAGCGGTATCATTGGCTTTTGTAATTAGTATGTAAACATTGTTTTACATGTAAAAATTTGTAAAATCATTGGTATTGGTTGACACCGATAGTTACCTTTGGCTTCGCCCCTGTTTGCCAATGAACTCGCAAACCCCAGCACAAACGGGTTAATCCGGAACGAGCACGGATCAGTGTTCCTGCTCATTCTTCGGGAGGAAAAAGTTACAGAAGGGTGTCAAACTGAGGCTACTACTGTACTGCATTGATCAGTGTCGTAACCTAACTTAGGTTCTGTTTGGTTCCGATTATAAGCCGTTCAGAATAAACAATAATCTCACTAAACACCTTGTTTATTTTCATTTTTTTTTGCCGCTACTTTAAAGATTTAAACTACGATAAACGAAAAGCGAAAAGAAAAAAATCTAATAGAGAGCCCAGTCAAAGAAGTAAGATGGCAGCCCGCGCTACACACCAGCTTTGTGGATAGGCCCACGTGAAATTCAGCCCATGCAATTTGGGAGATCGTATCGGCTGGGCCTGAAGGCTGAAATCATGACCAGCTATTAGATGTTTTCTTTTATTTATTTTCACATGTAAGAAATAATTTTCTTTGTCATAAAAAAGAGAACAAAAAAGTATTCGTGTTCTGACAGTAAACTATGGATTATCCAGACGCAATTTTAATGCACTATTACCCGTAGGCAATTTTCAAGGACAAAAAAGTTTTCTCGGGCACAACTATCCATATGCATTTTGCATGGGGATTTGTGATTACATACTCCCACAGTAATTAATAATTACGCTAGGAGTACAACATTCCATGCACTGACGCTTGTCCACTAATAAACTACGGAGTGCTACGTGAGGACTCACATCCTCTTCAGTAGAGGAGAAAATGCAGAGGGGAATTGTAGCTGGTAATTTGGATCCGGACTCCCGGGCCTCACGCGGTCCTTTTTTTGTTTTTTCCCCACACGAGAAAAAACAGCCGGTAGTGGAAGGGAGAAATCCCCTTAAAACCCCTGTGTCATCCGCCCCCGCCGCCCACTTCAGTCGCCGCACCGAGAGCGGTGAGAGAGCCGAGAACCGAGCGCGGGCAGCGGCGACGGCAAGCAGCGCGCGACCGATCTCACCACCGACGCCTCTCTGTGAGCGGTACTAGCCTTCTCCTCCTCCCTCACTCCCCCGCGCTGCTGGTTGATCTCGTTTTTTCCACACTTCGGCTTCGCTTCCCCCAATCCCGGAATTCGTTTCGTTTCGTCCCGGGCGAGCGATCGAACCCTAATCCTGGTTCCACCCCGTCTCTTTGGTGGTAAATCTGTGTGCCCCGTGGTGCCGTTCGTCCATGGTTAGATTAGTTTCCCCCCTCCAGCTGTTGAACTTGAAATCAATCTGCCCCGCGTGATGTTGGTTCCCCAACACAAATGGGGGTTGAAACGAACGATCCCCCCACCCCACACGCCTCCCGTATTCCCGCCTCCAGGTTCGATCGCTTACGTCTGACCATTGCAATGCCCCGCTATGATGTAGTCAGAATTGTGTTGGCCATGATTGTTATTTGTTCATTTTGGGAGGAGTTACCTCAATGTGCCAAGCTGATACATTCTGATGCGATATTTTGATACGATGATGGCGAATAAGTTAATGCTAGATACCCTGTGTTCTCGACCCCTGTTTAGTTAGTGGCCCTTCACTATTTTATAAATCATCATAATAAATAAAGTCGTTTCTGAGAAGTGGAATCTAGTTAATCCTATTTATTATTCAATTCTGTGGGACGATGTTACAGCTTTGTATCTATCCGGTTGTTTATTCTCAATCCCCTTGTGGTTTACCTGCAATATATATATATATATATATATATATATATATTTATTTATTTATTTTCTCCCTGAAGCATGTAATGTGTTGTCCACTATCTTACTGAAAAACTGTAGAACCATTCGCCCTCCCCCCCCCCCCCATCTAGATGGCCATAGAAGAGATTATGGCAATTTTATTGATAAGAAAAGTAAAGAGCCATGTGTAGTATGCAGCTTAACTGATTATTGAATTTAAAACATTTAATTTAAGTTATTATTACCAATTCAAGTTTTGAATGCCCTTTCATAACAAGCAGCTTCAAATTTTGTGCCATTTCGTCTGCTATTGTTGGGTTTTCAAATAATAATTCCTCTTACATCTTCTTTTATTTTGATACTGCAGTTCAGGGCAAGAGTAAAGCAGTAAAATGAACGGCCACCTAAACTTCGAGGAAGGTTGGAAGGTCCTGGAACAGGGGATCGTAAAATGCTCAAAGATTTTAGAGTGCACTAGTATAAGGCCTACTGTGGCTGAGTACATGAATTGCTATGAGTATGGTTCTATCGTCACCTCATGATGAAATAAATATCTTCATCTTTATCAATGTAGCACTTAAAAATCACTGCGGTTCATACTTTCTCTATGTTTTCCAGTTGTGCTTACAGAATGGCTGTGCAGAAACATCAGTATTGTCAAGAAATGTATGACGGTTTCAAGACAACACTTGCAGACTGTGTCTGTGTGATGGTACGATACTTGTTTTAGTTTCTAGGGCGAATTTGATACATGCCATTACAATTTTGCAAACTTTGAAATATGCCATTGATGTGTCAATGACGGATGGGACCCTGCAAGTGAATGACACGTGGGCCCGAATGGCATATTTCAAATTTCACAAAATTGTAATGGCATGTATCAAATTAATCCTAGTTTTTCTATTATAAGTTCTGTGGTTGAGGCATTATGTTTACAACCAATCATGCCAGCTTCTAATGTCAAAAAGGATGAGTGGATGACTATATCGTATCCTAAATATCTTAAACAGTACAGCTGTAGGTGCAGTTCATCTTACATGTTCCTGGCATAGTATATGGAGCTTTACGATGCATGTTTCAGATCTATTTCCTGCAAATTTCTTCTCTGTACTTAAAACCTCGAATTATAGATCTTTTAAAATGTTACCAGTGTCTTGCTGCCCATAGGAAACTATGCTCAAACCTATAATTCTTTGAAAATATTAGGATTGATCATTGATTGCTGAGTATTTATTACCTGCAGCTTTTGGCTTATTTTGAATTTTTTGTTGCCTTGATTTGAGGAAAATTGTAAGCTTATACCATCTGGAATTGCTGCAGAAACTCTCCTATAATTCTTTCGTTAGCACATATGCTTTCACAGTAGAACTATATATTGATGTTGTGAAATATGTGTGCGTTATTTCTGCTGTATCGCATTAAATAAGGTGAGTGAAGTAGTGAACTGCTATCGCTTAAAGCACGAACTAAGCATTGTGCACATTTGTGGTTCATTTATTAACATAACATGGCTTTACTGTCATTTACTTTGTTTACTGCATAACTCCCACACTACAATTCTTATCAACATACCCTGTTTGATAAGTGAATAATTTTTCCATACATTTATGTGCATAATTACCAAGTCAGCTTAGCTTAACAAAAGATATACATTTCTTTTTGGCTTGTAACTGTTGTACTCTTTTGATTTTTTTTTTTTTTGTCTTTTTGGTTAGGTTCTGCCCCATCTCATGCAGAAGAAAAGTGACTGCTTTTTTAGAGAGCTTATGACAATGTGGTCAAATTATTGCACCATGATCAGATTTGTAATAGGCTTTTTCAGCTATTTGGACCGCTGCTACTTGGAGCAACGCAAACTACCTTCACTTAATGACACTGCTGCTACTTCCTTTTTTGGACAAGTGAGTATTATGCTATTTCCACATTCCCTGCTGCATTTGAGGATGAGCTGCAGCTGCTTACCCTCTTCTGTATTCAAAATGTTTAATGTCCTTTTCCTTTTTATTAGGTCTTTTCCTACTTCAATGATGAAGCAAGAGATTCTCTACTGACTATGGTACCTCTCTTAGATATGTCATATGTGTCCTTGTCTCATTCTTAATGCAGTCCTTCTGTACATAATAACTGAATTATCCCAGATTTGCCGAGAGCGTAATGGAAGTATGGTCGATATGGGGCTTCGGGATGTTTTGTGTGGCATAAGTCGTTCTGAAGTCAAAACCTTAATGAGCAATGCTGTGCTTCAGAATACATACGATTACTACTCCAAGAAAAGCTCTGAATGGATTATACACTACTCTCTTCCAGATTACCTTGCTAAGGTCAGCTTTCCTCTGGTAGTACTTGATGAGTCCATGACACTTCTTTTTTGCAGTTTTTTAGCTTCACCAATGTATGTTGTATACAGGTCCAGGAAACCATGGAGAAGGAAACCAAGAGATTGGCTAGTTATTTGTGCATTTCAGATGAAGATAGCTTGCATCTCTGTTTGCAGGTTCATTTCTTTTGTCAGGAAATATTACTTTAGCACTGTTACATACTTTAATAATATTTTCATACTTCCTGCTAGTGTAGGGCTCGTATAGGTTGACACATTTGATTTATTGCCAACCTTGCCTAGCCTTGCTCTTGTGCAAGGAAATGGAATCTCCCTAGTGCTTCCTTGCTTTTGTGAGAACCATGGCTCTAGTCCTCTACCAACGATTTCATCGTCATTGCAAGTGTAGAGACACAAATTTTGCTTATATTTAACATTAATTACCCGATTTTATATGCCCTCTGCACTTGGCTACCTGCATTTAAGTGTTGCTTCCAGAATTCAGAAATGAAATCTGCAGCTGTCTATGCTGCAGTGGAATCCCGATCATTGCATACAAAATTATGGATGTCAAGAATTAGCTACTTGCATTCTTATTCACATTAGCCAATTAGATGGGCTTTTGGTTGGTCGTAATGAATACTTCCTTGATGCTTCTACTTATCATTGCAGGCTGTTAGTCCTCCATTGATGCAAACTTATGAGAGCTATGCAAGAGAGAAAAACATTGGCGGCGAGGTTTTGCTTCAGACATACAAGGTAAACTCAATTGCACTCATCACTTCCTCAGTACAGTTTGATTATTAGCATTTCCTTTTCCCTTGTTTCCATCCAATTATTTCATTCCAACATTGCAGACCGTAGAGGATGAACTGCTGGCCAGATGCAGTGGCTTGACACTTGGCGGCTGTTCAGACACTTGACGGCTGCTAAGACAACAGTTCTTTCAATGGAGCAGCGCAGAAGGCAAATTTAGCTAACATCCATCTATATAACCCAGCTTACATACAGCCGACTTTAAAGCTTTTGTGCAGCTCGTTTTGGTTAGAGTTCAAAATTACCCGGTTCCCATTGTAGAGCTTGTTATCACTAGCAGATTTGGCTACCGATTGGCTTTCACTTGTCTTGGTTCCTATGGTGCAGGGCTGTGATTCAGCTAAGAGCCTGTTTGGAAGTCTTGAATTAGGCTGAATTGAATTGAATTCTAGATCTGAACCTATTTGGCAGCCTAGGGAATTGAAATACCAATTCCAACCCATTTCCACTCACCGATTAAACAGCCTGCTCCGAATTCGCATTCGCACCCAACCCGACGGAAATCGCTGGAAATCATCTCCCCAGTCCCCACTCCTGAACTCCCATCCCCGAAGCACCGCCAGCGGAGCGGAGGGGATCGCCGCCTGCCCCTCAGGTCGTCCTCGACAGACGCCGCCAGTGCCCTCCCTCTCCTCGACGCCTGTATCTTCACGCGGGCAGCTCTCCACCCACGCACGTGCGTCCCCATGGCCACGGTCGTCGTTCTGCTCCTGCACGCGGTGCTGATCGCCCGCGCCTCCATCTTCGGACAGCGCATGCCTGCCATTCTTCTAGACACCGTGCACTCCTTTCTCCAACGCGGAAGGCTACTCAGCTGCCGGGCGCTCCCTGACCGTCTCTGCCGCGGCAGGGGCTTCCTCCGATTCGGCAGCTCCAAACGCCGAGGGCGTGCACGCATGGTGGTTGTGGTGGCGCTGCTGAGGCACTCCTGCTGCTTCTACTGGTGGGGAGACCCTTGGCATGAGTCACGATGGCTTGCTCGAACTTTTTTGGTTCGTTTTTTGCGGCCACTGAGTTTTGGCCGTGGCCATGTTCGCAGATGGGAGCTAGCTTCTGGTCTCGAAGGACTCCTTGGCTTCTGATCTCAAGGACTTCCTTGTTGAATCAGATGGTAGAAGTTTTGATTATATTGAAGTGATTCTAATTGAAAGTTTCCAAACAGCATTTGGATTTCAATTCCAAGAAACCAATTCCGTGAGCGTACAAACAAGAATACTGGAATGATTCAATTCTACGCAATTCAATTCCTAGAATGTGATTACTGAAAACAATTTCAATTCCAGAGAGCCAAGTAGGCCCTAATAGTAAAGAGTTGCGGTTCTTTTGCCTTATCATAATTGCTAAACCTAACTGAATCAACACCATTGAAATTGTATGTGGTTTTAGATTGTCCTTGTGACGAGAGATTGCATTTTAGTGACTAGCACCTTAGCAAATGCTAAGCAAGCGCCGCTGGCATTTTTGCATATGCCTGCACACAGGTTGTTTGAGATGTACTAATTACGATGAATAGTGCGCGCTTGATGGTTGATAAATCTTGGTTAGTTTGCCACGTTCCTATATGCGGCTTTTGACAGCGTGCTGATTTCCCCCGTCCTACTCCTACCGCCCTTTGGTATTATCTTGCGCAGCACACGTAAGGAGGTAGCTTAAGGGATAAGCTCGACTCACCATCCTTGTAAGGTCTTCCTTGTACTCGATTATCAGAGTTTAAAGCAGCTTTGCCTGTAAAAATAGCTTAATTCAGTAAGGGACAAGCTTTACCTATTCGTGACACATTTCCTAGCAATAGGTCAGGGCCAAACACGTATACACTTGTTTGAAGGCAGATTCAAGATGGTTATTACAACACTACTAATCCATGATCTGATTATTGTTTTTGGCGAATTTGGGTGACGTCTTGGAAATAAGGAATGAACTCGCCTACTCACAAGTTGTAATCGGGAGCCTCGAAAGATACATTCCAGGTTTGGTGGTGATAGGTGTCTGATAACTGATAATTTTAGTTTTTACGCCTCAAGGAACCAAACGATCATACGGCTATCGATCGTTCTCTTGGGCCAAGTCTGTGGTTAGTAGCCGTGGCGAGTGGCGATGGGCCTGGGAGACTCGATCGACCATGATTCTCAGCAGGACCATAGCAGCGGGCCGCATGGGATGCGATTCCATTTTTTGATTTACTCACGCGGCCACGTGTTCCCAAGGTACAGGCAACACCCCAGGTACTGCAAAAATAAAAAAAAAATTATCGAAAACCGTTTTAAATTAAAAATTAAAAATTTAAACAAAACTGTTATAAGTAACTGAACGGTTTCACCAGTTAACCAGTCGATTTTTTCGGTTTCAGATTTTAAAATTTAAAATCTATCGGTTTTATCGGTTTTTAATATTTTAAATATTTCAAATTTTAATTTTTTAAAATTTTAAATAAAAATTAGTCGTCCGATTAAAAACTGGTCTTTTGTAAACCTTGCGCGCCAGCAGTAGTATGATGCCATTCGGCTCTCCGAATCATCCCCCGTGTTCCGAGCTCCCGGCCGCAGGACCGCCGCGGCGCCGCTGCCGCCCGATCGCATCGATGGACGCCGAGGGTGGCGTCGCGCCAGCCGGTGATGACCGGATGCCGGTACGTGCCCGGCGCCCGCCCCTACTACTCCTCTCACTACCGCCGTGATTTTGCTCTTCTCTTCTTCGCTCGCGCGTGTGGAATTGGAGCAGGGTGGACCTGAATCGAAGCTCCACCAGTGCCTTCCAACGCTGCGGCGTGTGTTCTGCAATTTTCGCTCTGGGGCGACTATGGGGGACAGATTCAGAGAATTTAGTGCGGGGTTATTCTGGGGATCAAGGGTTTTCTCATTTTCTTTTTAAATTTTATTCTGGTGTAGTGATTCTTCAGTGGGGTTTGAGCCTCAAGGCTAGTATTCCACTCCAGTAGAATTCTGCTTCCCCACGTAACGGTATGGGCATTTCGGCTGGGTTCTGTTGCTTGTAGAATGATGGGGGAGTACCAACAACTTTCACGATTTGTGTCCAGAACACCTGTTGTTAGGAAGGGGATTTGTTATTCCTCAAGCAAGCGTCGTACACTTGTACATTGTTCCATTGTACCTTCGAAGAGGAAAATCACTGCATGTTCTGCATAAGGATGCCTTAGAATTCAGCATGTTCCAACTTGAGGGCCATTTCTATTAGTGTTAAAATAAGTGATAAATGATAACATATTCATAATTATGTAGTTTGGACTTTGGAGTATCTTTGATTTACCTACGAAGTAGGTCAGTAGGATTTGTCCCATCGGAGAAGGATGATTGTTCAAGTTTTGTATGATGCATATGAAGTTGCTAGACACTGATGTGTCAATGTAGCCTCATTCTCACTTCTTTTGTTTTCTGTCCAGTCCTAGTGTTTGGTAGGTTTAGCTTGTGTGGTTTTAGATGTACTTGCCTGCAATAAATTTTGAAAGAAAAAGGCACAATATGTCGCAGATATTACTGCAAATGCTGAAGTGCTAATAAACAAATCATTTTCTTGATGATTCTTATGATAAAATTTTTAGTTTCAGACATACCACCATGTTATATAGACAATTATTATAGTTGCATGTGTATGACATGTAATTGGTTTCTCTGTTGATTTTTACTCACATGGTTAACAAATACTAGCATGATAATTCGGGCCACATATTCCTATATGAGTTCATGGTATGTATTTTCTAATGATAGTTGTTCATGCATTTTCAGCGGAAGCAATACTACATGAATTTATTACTTTTAGCATACCAGAGCTTTGGTGTTGTTTATGGAGACCTGAGCACATCTCCTCTTTATGTCTTTAAAAGCACATTCTCAGGAAAGCTCCGTCAATACCAAGATGAAGAGACAGTGTTCGGCGTGCTTTCCTTGATATTTTGGACCTTCACTCTAATTCCTATGTTGAAGTATGTCCTTATTGTCCTGAGTGCTGATGATAATGGTGAAGGTACATGAAAAACCCTTTCTAAGCAACATCTTTTTATACCTGGAATTTTATTTTCCTAATGTAATAAAGGCATGGTTCAAAATGAGTCACACTGTTTCATGAACAAAGCTAAGGCTATACTTTTCCACAATCCTGATGAATTTAGTGAAAAGTATATTGTTTAGCCTATATTTTGAATGTGGCCTAATTTTTCAGTTTTATCTTTGGCTGCTTCATGACAAATAAGTATCTGGCGGTTCTTTCTGTAGGTGGGCCATTTGCACTATACTCGCTCCTTTGTAGGCACGCAAAACTTAGCTTACTTCCAAATCAGCAAGCAGCTGATGAGGAACTGTCTTCATACTACAGAAATGGGTTTGCAGCTCGCAATGGATCTTCACCTTGGCTAAGAAGATTCATGGAGAAACACAAGAAAGTAAGAACAGTACTTCTTGTCATAGTTCTATGTGGTGCCAGCATGGTGATCGGTGATGGTGTCCTTACCCCAGCAATCTCAGGTAGACACACCCACAATAATCTATTTATTCATCACTCATGAAGTGCATTAACTATTTTTGTACGTTTATCATGTTTTCTTATGCTTGTTCTTTCCTTGCAGTTCTATCTTCTATGTCTGGATTACAAGATCAAGCTACTGGTTTGCGGGGTGGTTAGTACATATCATCTCGATGAACCCAGAAATCCTTGCAATATTAAAACACACTTCTGGTTGTAGTATTAGCATGCTCTTGCAGAGTTACAAAGTATGCAAATTAGCTCCATAAATTTGTTCATAGATTTGTTATTTGTCTTTTTGAAGGTTAATTTCTTAAAATCATTTCATATGTATTAGATTCTTTTTTCTGAACACCAATTACGTAGGGAGTTGGCTCAGCTATGTTTAACACAATTTATTTCTTATACAGGATCTGTTGTATTTCTTTCATGCATTGTATTGGTTGGTCTATTTGCCTTGCAACACAGAGGTACTCAAAAGGTAGCATTCATGTTTTCACCAATTGTCATCATCTGGTTATTTTGCATTGGTGGAATTGGTTTATACAACATACTTCATTGGAACCCGAAGATATATCAAGCACTCTCCCCATATTATATAGTTAAGTTCTTTAGGACCACCGGTAAAGATGGATGGATTGCTTTGGGAGGGATACTTCTTGCTATGACAGGTTAGTTACCATCAACCCCTACATGGATGATGTTTCATGTTTGTCTTTTCCACTTATGTAGATACTAGTGAGTAGTATGAATCTCCAGCTCCACTTTCCAATTTACAGGCAGTGAAGCAATGTTTGCTGACCTTGGTCACTTTACAAGTCAATCTGTCAGGGTAAGTTGAACTAATCACGATCTACAATGGAAACACTTTTGGTTTTCTAGATACATCCTTGTATGTCTGTAATGCTTTTTCTTATATGGTAATTCAAACTTGAAATATACTTGTGCATAACCTACATATTTCATCATAAAAGACGTAGCAAAGCTAATTACAAAACGAGGTGTATGTTAAACAATGTCTATTCAAAATGCTTATTTGGAATGGATATAACCTGAAAAAGTGAGTCATATTAGAAACTTATAAGGAGCCATCCTAGTTAATTATTTGCTGTGGAGCAGAACTTTGCTTGCATCTTATGTTTCAACTTATCCTTGTGCTGGCCTATTTGGTTCCTACCATACACTATTGCGATTAATTTTAGATTTTTAGTTATATCTGCCTATCACCTAGTATCTTTATGTTTATTTGAATTTTGCACCCCTTGCAGGTGGCTTTTATTACCGTCATATATCCATGTCTTATATTACAGTATATGGGCCAAGCTGCATTTCTGTCGAAGAACATCTTTCACATGCAGACAAGTTTTTATGATTCTATCCCAGGTTGTCATCTCTTGCTAAATTTTTTGACTAACCCACCCCACCTTTTTTTTGTGGCACAAATGTTATTCAAATTTGCATCGTCATGCAGAACCTGTATTCTGGCCTGTGTTCATGGTGGCCACACTTGCTGCAGTTGTTGGTAGCCAAGCTGTCATTTCAGCAACATTCTCCATTGTGAAACAGTGTCATGCTTTGGGTTGTTTCCCGCGAATGAAGGTTGTCCACACGTCAAGGTGGATCTATGGACAGATATATATTCCAGAAATAAATTGGATTCTTATGATGCTTTGTGTAGCTGTCACGGTTGCATTTCGTGATACTACTCTTATCGGCAATGCCTATGGTAAGATATTAGCATTGAAGCAGAAGAGTCAGTTACTTTCTTTCCCATAGCATTTTCTGTTTTTCCAGCATCCTAATTCACTGATAGTCTAAGCACTGTGGATTTCTGTATTTCAGGTATTGCATGCATGACTGTTATGTTTGTTACTACATTCTTGATGTCAATGATCATCATCTTTGTTTGGCAAAGAAACATAATACTTTCTCTAGCTTTCCTGTCAATCTTTGGATCCATTGAAGCTGTATATCTATCTTCTTCTCTCATGAAAATTCCTCAGGGAGGATGGATGCCTCTTGTACTTGCTTTCATATTCATGTCAGTCATGTACATATGGCACTATGGGACGAGGAGGAAGTACCAATTTGACCTTCAGAACAAAGTATCCATGAGATCAATACTCTCTCTGGGTCCAAGCCTTGGCATAGTTCGTGTTCCTGGTATTGGATTGATTTACACGGAGCTGGTGACTGGTGTACCCTCCATCTTCTCACATTTTGTCACTAACCTCCCTGCATTCCATGAAGTCCTAGTCTTTCTTTGTGTGAAGTCAGTGCATGTACCATATGTTACACCAGATGAGCGATACCTTGTGGGTAGGATTGGACCTAAAGAATATCGGATGTATCGTTGCATTGTTAGATATGGTTACAAGGATGTTCAGAAAGATGATGACAATTTTGAAAACTTTTTAGTTATGAACATTGCAAAGTTCGTTATGATGGAAGCCGAAGATGCATCTTCTTCAGCAACTTATGATATTGCCAATGAAGGAAGAATGGCAGTCATAAACACTGATGATTCTGGCACTCCATTGGCCATGAGGGATTTTGATGGCCTAGCTGACTCCATGACTATGAGGAGCAGCAAATCAGAGAGCCTTCGAAGTCTGCAGTCCTCTTATGAGCAAGAGTCTCCAAGTATTACCCGACGACGTCGTGTCCGCTTTGAGCTGCCAGAGGATGATGACATGGATCAACAAGTGAAAGATGAGCTTATGGCTCTCGTGGAAGCGAAACAAGCAGGGGTAGCATACATCATGGGCCATTCTTATATAAAAGCTAGGAGGAGCTCGAGTTTCCTCAAGAAGTTTGCTATTGATGTTGGCTACTCTTTCCTCCGGAAGAACTGCAGAGGTCCATCAGTCACACTGCACATACCGCACATTAGTCTGATTGAAGTTGGCATGATCTACTACGTGTAGCCTAATGCCGCTGCAATGTTCACATGTGGATACCAGGTTGCCACAAAAAATGGTGTCTATGCTATTCATCCACTGAACCATACGAGCTTGAATTGATCCCAGGATATTACCTTTACTTCATCTTCCCTTTTTTTCCTTTTTTCTTAGTGCTGCCTACGGCTTTTGACTGGAGATCAGGCTGCTTCCTGGGACAAGATCCTGCATCCTCATGTGCTTTTGTTTTCAGACTGTAGAGATGATGACGCAACTTCACTGTTAATACCATTTTAGCTTAAATAAATGGTCAGATTGGCGCCTGTGGTCCTAGTTTTTTTTTTTTGTTATCTTTCGGTATATTTACATGCATGCTGTGTCATTTTATGAGCGCTATGCATTCTCTTGAGATCAGCTGTACATCTTACCACTGGTTTACCCTCCCTTGCTGGACGAAATTATCATTACCACGGGATACATGTTGCAGTGATGGTGGAATTACCACAGTAATTCACATTGGTTTCACCATTTCATATTCTTGGTTGTTTTTTTATCATATACTCGCTCCGTCTCAAAATATACTCTTTTCATCTCAAAATAAGTGTTTTTTAGATTTTTAAACATCTATCTTTGATTATTCGTCTTATTCAAAAATTTTATAAAAATATAATTTATTTTATTATGAAATAATTCTTTATTAGAAGTAATTTAACTTTGTCTTTTTATTTTTTTTATTTATTGGTTCTTGAAACAACGCAACAACATTGAAAAAACATCCCATGCTTTATTGTGAGTACCTGTACAACTCAGAAGGCTTCAACCGCATATGCAATTAAACTGAAAAAAAGTTTTCAATAAAAAAAATCATGAATGCCTATGCATGAATTCAAATTTTAAAAAGAAATCCATGGTTACCGTTTGGATAAATTGAACTGGACTAGTCAAACTTGACTAACACAGGGCGAACGTGTCAGTGCAGTTCTCCATCCAGTTGTCTCCGCGCACACACGGTCCTCGAAATGCCACAATGCAACCTCCTCTGGCGCGTGACTTCCAGACTTCCAGTTCCATCGTTCCAAACCCGTGCCGCTGACGAATCAATCCTCCCTTCCCCTGACAGACGAGCACAGGACCGGAGCTCGCCGTCCATTTCGAAGGAACCCTTCTCCTGCGGCCGTCCTCCGCTCCACAGGACGGGCGTAGGAGCGGAGATCCATCGGTACTTTGATTGATTTCGCTATTTCTTGGTAAGGAGGTCCGTCCTTCCTGGACGGAATGGTCCGCGGTGTCCGTTCTGATATGCTGGCCTTTTCTTTTCTTTTGTTCTTAGCAATCCGATACAGTAGATTATTAATCTTGGCGGGGTGTATTATGGATGCCGCAAAACTAGCTTTTTTTGTAATTAGTGATCTTCGCAACGTATTTTGTTCCGTTCCACCGTCAACTTTTAAGCTTGCGACTATTGGGTGCGGGCTAGCAAGTAGCAACCAATGATTTCTGATCGTCCTTTTTGGGATGTTTCTCTTCAAACAGCATCACAGATGGCTGCCGGGAGGGGCATCAGCCAGCTCTTGAGGAAAGCATTTCGTCAGCACCCTTCCGTAAGTATTTCGAGAATTTCACCGCGTTTACATGATTGGTATAAAAAATTGCTTCTTATTGAGAGACCACATCTTTGTTGTTATAATTTTGTAATACCTTGGGCTAACGTATACTTTTTCTCTGTTCAAGATTGATTGCCTTCACTAGGTTTCTAGATTCTGCTTGTAGTTATTTTAAATTAGATAAAGCTGCCGGTCACTCGACTGCTCTTTATCTGGATTCCTGCTATAAATTTAAACCAGTGTTTTTACTCTCTATGATCTTGTCCTGCAAATTAACTCTCATTTTAAAGTATGAACTGGTTATTGCTGTTTTACTGGGATCACCTTTTTTTTTTCTTGATCTGTGTGGCGACTAGTGACAGTGATTCAATTAGACTAGGTTTACAATTTTATGAAATTAATTTGATATTTTTAATTCACTAGTTTAGGTTTTTTATGATTCTTCGTGAAGGTTTCATCTCTGCCGTCTTCATTCCTGGTAAATCATGATGAAACTTCTGGCTTTACTGGATTGAGAGCGCTGGCTATCCTTGGAGTTGGTGCTTCTGGCCTTTTAAGCTTTGCTACAATAGCATCTGCAGATGAAGCCGAGGATGGGTTGGAAGCCCCAAGCTATCCTTGGCCACATGCTGGAATTCTTAGCTCATATGATCATGCTTCGTAAGTTAAGCATATACAAATCTCTTTTATTGGATAACTTTTTTTGTCTTTTTTATTCAAAAAGTTCATCATACCTAATACTGAATGTGTGTGTCAGCTGTTAGCTACTGTAGTATTGATTTTCAGTTGACTTGATAGGCAAGATATCATCATAATGAACATCATTCAGCTTTGTTATCAGTTCATTTTAGGCAATGCAAATATTGTGGTACCACATGATTAATGTATTTTGTATTTGCTCTTATTATGCAGATTTTATATTTACTAATATTCTCTTGTTTTCTATCTTTATGTTGTTCATACTTCATAACAACATACGAGCAGAATAAGGCGTGGGCATCAAGTATATCAACAAGTATGTGCATCTTGTCACTCGATGTCCTTGATTTCATACCGAGATCTGGTTGGGGTTGCCTATACAGAAGAGGAAACCAAAGCAATGGCTGCAGAGATTGAGGTGGTCGATGGTCCTAATGATGAAGGTGAAATGTTCACACGCCCTGGTAAGCTGAGTGACCGTTTCCCACAACCATATGCCAATGAACAAGCCGCTCGATATTCTAATGGAGGTGCATACCCTCCAGACCTCAGTTTGATTACTAAGGTGAGACTGACTTACAATTTTGTTGCATTTCATGCTTTGTCTTATCATAGAGAGGTATCTAACTTTTGCTTGATACATATTTGTAGGCTAGACACAACGGCCAGAACTATGTTTTTGCTCTTCTTACTGGTTATCGTGATCCACCTGCTGGTGTTTCGGTAAACCTCTTTCATATGCCTTTTCATTTTGGAGATGGATGTTTTTTATTCTCTTATCATCATTTGGCCTCTTTTATTATACACTTTCAACATATGTACTGGCAATAAGAACACTCGTGTGAATGCTTTCTGGTTTGTCCGTTCTACTTTTTGACATTTTTGTTTTTGCCTTACTCTATTATTCTGTTATATTTGAATGTTGAACACTGCATAACCGAAGGCCCTGAGGAAACTATGGAATTAGTAAGTTTAACTGATAGACGCAGAAGTTTTTTTTCTTGGTTTTTTTTTTAATACAATCTTCTGCAACTCTTTGATCAGTGAACAGCCTTAAATTTTGAATGTGTAATCTCTTTGACATGGATATGTTCTGCGCCGCTACTTCATGGTCAGTGTTTTATTATTATTGTTTTGTCCTAAATCCACTACTCTTGATATGAGTTTTAGATTCGTGAAGGCTTGCATTACAATCCCTATTTCCCTGGTGGCGCCATAGCCATGCCCAAGATGCTTATGGATGGAGCTGTTGAGTATGAAGATGGTACTCCTGCGACAGAAGCCCAGGTAACTCATAATTTCTATTTTCAGGAGCATGGAATCAAGGTAGCCTTCCAACTAACGGGCATATTTCTTTATTCATGTGAAAACTGTAGATGGGTAAAGATGTTGTCTCGTTCTTATCATGGGCGGCTGAACCTGAGATGGAAGAGAGAAAATTGGTAACCTTTTTGCTTCCTCTGAAATTCTCTTCTGTTACTATCGTTGAGTATAACCTGTTCTTCTAAGAGAATATTTCATTGTTCTCTAGATGGGTGTCAAATGGATTTTCTTACTCTCACTCGCACTCTTGCAAGCTGCATACTACCGCCGCATGAAGTGGTCCGTCTTCAAGTCCCGAAAGCTAGTCCTTGATGTAGTCAATTGAGGACTAGTGCCTCATCTTCTTCAAAACTTTAGGCGATATTTGAAGTATATGGAATAATCAGTAAATAATACATTTTCCACTGGCGTACTTCTCACGCATAAAATGTATTCTTCTCGTTTGCAATTACCCTCAGCTGTGGAGGACGCTGTTTTTTCAAGTTTGGCATGCATTAATGTTATCGGCAAGCGTCTGACAGAATATATGTATATACGTAGTCACTCTAGCTTGACGTTTGGGATTAGAAGTCCTGTAATGTTCAATGTTCACAGGGCAAATAATATGATTGTGCTACTCTTTTGGACCTTACTTCCTTTGCTTTCTGCCATTACAAAGACATTTTCTGAAATCTCGCACTGAACGATCGTATTCAAATGAAGAGCCACACCGCACCCAACACGGGAAGTTGAGGATAAATTTCTCTGTTCTTTTCTTGAAAGAATGGATGGGTAAGGAAATCACTGGCCATCCTAAGCTGTCCGACTCACCCCCCCTCAGCGGGTTCTCTCTGTCAAACTTAATGGCTTCGCCATGTCATTGCTGAGCTCGTCATCCCGCCATGGGTGGCTACAAATACCTGGCATGCATGCTCGTTCCATCGCATGATGATCAGGAGGTGAAGAGCTGGCTGCCGAGCGTGACAATGGCGGTGCCGTCACCCATTACGGTGGTCAGGGTCATCTCCTTCTCCAGGATCCGGTCCAGCTCCGCCGCCACCAGCCGCATCTTGGGCCGCCGCCGCGCCGACGAGCTCAGGCACTGGAACGCCAGGCCCACCAGCTCCGTCATGCCCTCCGACGTGTAGCTGCCCGCAAGCCTGGGGTCAACCAGCTCGTTCGAGGCGAACTGTGCTTCCATCTGACAAGAAAATATTTAGGTGAGTTCACATGAATTTTTATCCAAATTTTGCTTCATGCCTGCCACATTCCCGTTGATAAAAAAACATTCAGAATCGAATTGATAAAATTGGATAATTTGTACGAAGACTGGGAACTTACCCACTGAGCGAAAGATTCATTGGATTCTGGGCAAATCAAGCCCGCGGCTTCCCTGCCGGTGATCAGCTCCAGAAGGAACACTCCAAAGCTGTACACGTCGCTGCTTTCAGAAAACTGTGCCGATGAGTGTACCCTACAGACATGCACGATGAGGAGAGGTCAGCACCGCGGGTGATTGCACTGCAATTGCAGCTCTATAGACTACAGCTTCGCTAAGACATAGGCAGAGTGCAACTGAAGTGGCACTATTCAGAGACTCACTCTGGATCCTGGTATACACTGCTGCCGCCGTTAGGCCGCTGCGATGGACCGGCATCTTCGAAGCGTCGAAGCAGCCTGCCGATTCCGGCGTCCGACACCTTGGCGATGAAGTTCTCGTCGACCAAGACGTTGCTCGTCTTGAAGTCCCTGTGTATCAGTGGAGGCGCCAAGCTGTGCAGATGGTTCAGACCTGCAGTTCGCACACACGTGTGTTGTGTTAATCAACCTGAAACCTTTCCATCAGCAAAACTCATCGCCACCAGAGAAGAGAAAGAATGGCATGGTTTGACAGCTTCGTTACCTTTAGCTGCTCCGATGGCAATCGAAAGCCTCTGCTTGAACTCCAGCCTTGTCGTCGATTCTTTGCCGGTGTCTGCTGAACAGCAAAGATGATTCATTCCCACATTCAGGGCGACAGAAGGCATAGTAAGCACTATTAGCAATCATCAGCTCAAGTCCTTACCGTACAAATGGCGGCAGACGCTGCCGTTGGGAAGGTACTCGAACACCAGCATCTGCAGACCCCCTTCCTGGCAGTAGCCGATCAGCGTCACGACGTTCCGGTGCCAGATCTCCGATAGCCTCCTGACCTGCATTGCGCAAGGTACCCGGAACATGTTCAGTGAATCGAGTGCAACCGATTGCATATTTGTCGCAGGAAAATGCAACGAAATGAGCTGGGAACATGAACACAGGCATTACCTCGTCGGCGAAGTCCTGCCGCGGCGCTCCGTCTCGGCGCTTGACGGCGACGACGGTGCCGTCGAGCAGCAGGCCCTTGTACACTAGCCCGAAGCTGCCGGCGCCGACCAGGTTGCCCTCGGCGAAGTTCTTGGTGGCCTGCGCCAGCTCGTCCAGCGAGAACTGCCGGGCGCCGTGGAACTCCGGCGCCGACGCGGTCCGGCCGAATCGGCCCCACTCCGCTAAGCAAAGTAAACCGCACGTGTAAGCCGCCGCGATGCTACATATCAAGGGACGATGAGAAGCAAACGTACCCAGAGTTGGAGGAGCCTCAGACGAGCCGGTATCGGAGCTCCTGTCACGCCGCGCCCTGAGCCGCCGCACCGCGAACCACGCCACGACGAGGACCGCGACCACCAGCGACGTGGCGGCACCGGCCGCAATGCCGGCTACCACCGCGGTTGGCAATGCCATCCGGGCGTCCGGGGCATCGAACCTGCAGAGGGCATGCAAACAAACGATTCATCGAATCGAACCCTGGGAGATCAGAGCAAGCGCGTGAATCCACCAATTCTTCATAACCGTCTCACGGATAAAGATCACGGGACCTCGGGACGAGCAAGACCCGCTATAGCTTCCGCATTCATCAATGAAGCGACGAAGCTCCGGATCAACGCTCAGCTCCTGCAGCTCAACTCGACAACGCCGCCGCCGCCACCCGCCACCTAGCTCACTCGGACCAACGAGAGGGCGCCCCGTGCAAGCTTCACGAACTGGAAGGCGGGCTCTTTAAAGGCAGCCAGGACTAGCGGCATGCAATTCGTCGAGAAGAAGAGGAGGAGCAAGAACACATGGCAATTGGGTGGCCGGAATGATCGGATGCCTCCACCTCTTTCGTTTTTTCTCTTATTATCAACTTCTTTTCGGTGCATGTGGAGTTATTCTTTCACCGCTGCAGCAACTGCAAAAACGGATCGGTTCTTTCCCTATCTCTGCTTCGTTTTCACTTGGATAATAAAGACGATAAGGCGACCACCGACAGTAGCGAGAACTGCACACGCATACGTACAGTCGCAGGAGCCAAGCCAGCCATATACACCAGGCTGTACATATACGAACCGATCAGAAATTTTCAGCATTCTTCATTCCAAATTTCAAGCATGCTTTAGAACAGTTTCGAACAGCCACAAATGTTGCAAATCAATACTAACTATTAACGTAATTAGAATCAGTCTTGCAGTCATTTGGACCATCGTCAAGCTCGCGGTGGTGCTGCCCTAGTGCCCTGCGTTACCAGTAACTGTTAACGTGAGCTTTGCAGTTCGGGGACCAGGCAAGCAGGCCTTCCTTTGACTGACCATGATAGGCTGGAAAGCTGAGCAGTATGATGCGCTTGTCACCTAGTGTGGCATACGGGACCATGCCGCGATGGACGTCGGAAATCAGTGGAGCAAATGCGCACGCGCTTTTCAATCTCCAAAAAGCTCAAAATCAGCGGAAAGTGACTGGCCCCGTGAAAAAAGGGAAATTAAAATCTTTGAATGAATTGACTGAAGAGTGAAAGCTGAAGGCTACTAAGAACAAGGATCGATGCTTTTCGTTTCAGTGTTCATTTGTGCAGAGGAGTGGCCAAACTGCTGAAGAAAAATATGCTCAAAGTACAATTTCATAATGTCGGCGAGGTGCGAAGAGTTTGCTTCCAAACGAGCACCTACCGCAGCCTTATACTCTGCAAATTGGGAGATTTCACAGCTAAAACAGGTGACGCGTTAGGTTGATCATGAAGGAGCAAGTCAACAAAGCATTCAGAGAAACAAGCTGCATGCTACTAATACATTATTGGGTTCCTTCATCAGAGTCTTTAAGAATTGAGGAGACATAATGAAGTGTAAATGAATCATAAGTATGTTCATGCCGAAAACGAGGACAAACTTTACAGACATTTCCTCTGCGAATTACTCCGACTTCACAGATATTTCCACATGGCCAGTAACTCAATATTGCATCGTAGCTTAAACTATTCTCACCCGAGGAATTCACAAACCACTCCTTCGAAGGAAGTCAGGTCTGGATTGACAGTGGAGTATTTTTATTTTGGGAGGAGTTCGTTGGACCAACACTTGTTTAATTAGCAGCAAGGTGAAGAATATGAATCATTTAGCAGACAATGTGCAATACAACTCTTGGCAGGCTAGCATCGGTGCAAGTTGTGCAAATTCTAGGCTTTGGGAGAGCTGGAGCACCAGCAAAGGGTCCAGTCAGATACTCCCCCAGATCCAAATCTGAACCCTATAAGCTAACAGATATGCTTGCCCAAACGCGCACAAGCCAGGAAGAAAACTGGAGAACATCTGAACATTGTTTAGTTCCAAATCTATCTCTAGTTAATCAAGATTCCATTCTGCAGAAAATGAATGTGTTTTCCTACGTCAGTATCAACTCTTCAACTGTCTGAAGAGAAGAACAGTTATCAAAATCCTTTGGAGTTGTTCAACACCAGCTCAGCCTTACTGGACTCTAATACTATATGCAATATTAGTACTACACCATTATATGCTTCTCGTAGTAAACATTAGTACAACAACTGCATTGAACCTAAACTGCTTTTGGACACGATTCAATATGCAAAGTTCAGACGTTTAGCTAGGAATATATAAATACGAAGAGCCACATAACAAAAGCCAAGGGGAGCGAAATCAAAGAATAAGAAGGGCACATGCATGTATGATGTCCTTCTGCAGATGAGGATCCAATGACTGTCACAAAAAGAAGTGTTCATAAGAACAGGCCAACCTCCAGGCTGGAGCACGCAGAATTGTGGGATATCCTCTTACCAGATCCATTCATGGATAGTGAAAGATATTCACCATCTATAAAACAGCACGATACAGCCTGCACTGTTCATGGGGGAAGAGTTGCAGAATTAAATAATCGGCTAAGGAATCTAAAAGCTGTAGTGACCAGCCGGCGAAAAAAAAAACACTCTGATGGCTGCTAAAATTTGTATCAAAATTCAAAAAAGTACATTTATCAAGTGTTAACGTTAATGCAGCAGTTCCATTTAGACAGAATAATGGGAGGAGAAAAGACAGAGATGAATGATGCCACGTGCATAGGGAGAAGCCGAGCTGTCGAGCCAGCACGCCAGCAAAGGTGTGCAGTCGGAGATCACAGGCATATTTGGTGGTCTTGAGCGATTGCCAGTCCATTCACCAAGTGGTTTTGCACCGCTGTTAATGGTCCTGTGTACCTTCTTAGCATTAAAACCGGCAAGACTGAAAAGACACCAAAGACTCCCTTCTGCTCCCTGTTCTTGCGTGTTCGGTGTCTCTGAACTTTCCATCGTCCCCATAATCCTATGGCCGTTGATGGCCAGACACGCACAGATGCGTTGCTCCATCGGGAGCCGCAGGACCGATTGAGCAGTGGAACTGCAGGATGATCCCGTATCTGCGAGGCTGGAACTGCCGGGGCAGTGGTATCTTCAGCCCACGTCCGTGGCTCCGTCCGGTCGCTGTGCGGCTGCCAACCCCACCCCCCCACGTGGCCGTGGGGTCTCGTAGATTTGCGTGATATTCAGTGTTGCTGCAAGTGACTCCAGCCAAGATCTGCGTCGGACGTGTACAGTACAACCGTACGATGGTCAGAACACTGCAATTGAAGTTGCTATAGGTACAGATTGATCAACGAGGTAAGGTTTCTTTTTAAAAAAAAATTGAGGTAAAAGTTATATGAATTCGGTACTCTTTGAATCAACAGTCAAATCTCTCAAAACATGCACTTCCTTTGTTTCATCCAGCCAATGCCGATGCCTAATCCTTCACCAGGATTAACATTTCTTGTATAGATAGGCACCATTATTACCGAACAAGGACAAAACTGTCTGCATCTTAATAAGGGCCTAGAAACAACTGGAGTCGCAGGAAGAAAATCATTGTTTCGGTTGGCCACCAAACACTCCAAGTAAAGACCACAAAGGACAGCAAGTCAATACTGGTGAACACAAGAACCAGCAGCAGGCAATCTTCATTATTTCTGTGTACAGATGGGTGCCTAATGGATTTCTGGAGGAACGACCATAGCAGACTTAAAACAAATCAAAGTAGACCATCGTGTCCTTAGCCATGATCATCAGGAGAATCTTAAAGTATATCAAAGCCCACTTCCTGGTAATGTCATGGTGGGCATAGTCCAGAAAGATCTCCTTGTGGAACATGTAGACTTGGTGGAAAACTGACATCACCAGAAGAGAAGTGCTTAAGCTGTTCCTTGACACAAGAAGCAGAATCGGGATCATATAGAATGTAACTTTCGTCATTAGCTCAGTTCGCCTCACTTTCAAGCTTTCAACATTCAACGGGCTGCTTCTATGTTTGGCAATGGTTGCTTCCAGTGGGCTGAATGCTGTCACCTTTGTAGAGGAGCCCTCCTGTGTTTTTCTTCCCATTGTATCAGATGAATTGTCATAGGAAATGCCAAGAGATTTACAGAATTAGAGAAACACTGAATTTATGCAGGCAATGAGTTGTTGATTAACGAGGAATGAGAACAACATATTAAAAGTAAAAAAACGCTATGTAATCAACATAATGGAATAAGGACACACTGGAGATTGCTGCATAGAATGTCCATTGGATGCTCCAGTAGAAAACCAACGAGGTAATAGCTGTGTGCCCGCGAGTCTTGATGTTTTGTCATACCCTAGAATCTGTTTGCACCCCCAAAACATTAGAACAAACAAATAAGTTACTCCTAGATTATTAGGAGCACAACCAATTGCTGCATCGAATAGGAGAAAAGATGGGAACAGAAATACATGCACAGAACAAACTCACTGAGAGCCCCCAAACAGTTTTTTTATAAAATTTTTTTGACATAATAAAATTTACCCATTTCAGAATTTCAAAAGTGTGAACATATAAGATATGCCCTCCAAGAATAAAAATAATAATAACAAGAATGTCCAACGCTTCAATTATGTCCTGCGAACTAAGTCTGAAGATGTTTCACTCCTAGCAAGTTCTATAGATGACACTAATAATCCTAGCAATTACTGCTGAGGCTAGTCAACGAAGTGATATCGTATAAACAAACCAAGTTAAAAGACGTGGCTAAAAAACCTAAAAGATTATGTCAAGTATGATGGAGATATCACTGGAGTCTGTAGATAATACCATCCATACTTTATGGACTATATTACCCTTCCCACAAGGAAAGGTCATCTTGCATAGTCACAAATACTTGATAATCAACAAGTATGAACTATCATATAACTGGATAACATAACATTAAATAGAAAGAAGACATTCAAGTTTCAAATATCTGTGTGAAGTATTTTCTAATTGACAGCTAGTGAGTAGTGAAGGATGGGATTTAAGTCAGAAAAACTGCCCTGAAACAATATTTGCTAGTGTAAAGGATACTACTTTTCTTCTCTGAGTCATTGGTGCTTTTGCCAACAATGGAAGTTGTAAGGCCAACAAGGGGTGAGGAGATCTAACATGAATACACGCTTTTCATCTCAGTGGGAGTTAAATCAATATACCCACTGTTTTTTCCCCTCAACGTCCATTCCCAGATTCAATGACTCTGGGTACAAAACAAAGTTGACTTCCCATGCCTCCATAATCCAAAATGATGTTAAATTGTTAGTAAGGTAGAAGTGCTCGACTTGGCGATGGCTAGTGTAGTCCCAGCATTACGTGTTTTCTACCAGACACCATGCTTCATTTTCCCACGACGTCAAACAAACCAAAGTCTCTCAGCAAGTAGAATTACTAGTAAAAATATCACTCCATTCATCTGGCACGTAAGCCAGCAGCTTTATAACTCCCTCCGCAAAAATCCAAGCAACAATCACCTCCTAATAAAGATCTACACAGTGTGATGTGACGACAAAATTTAAAGAATATAGAATCATAGATTCGATCCACAGCCACAACTGAAAAACTCTACATCTAGAGGAAAGGTTGGGAGGGAGGAGGACGCAAACCTTGGAGAGGTCTAGAGGGGAGCGGACGGACGGTTGCCGCGGAGACGGAGTGGCGGAGATCCGGTCCTGGGGAAGAGTGGAGAGCGCGCTGAGGGACCGGACGCCGGCGAGCTGCGGTGACGCGACCGCGTCTGCGCGCGAGAGGGCGTGCGCTAGGGCTTTGGATCGGGTCAGGAATCGCGACGCCATTCTCTCTTCACCCTCGCTCTCTCGGCGGAGAAAAGTTATTTTTTTGTGTGTGTGTTTCTCGGCGGAGAAAAGTAAAAATTAGGAGCGAGAACGAGAAGAGTAAAGGCAGGACATGGGAGCGAGTACACTGTACACGTAAGCAGAGATGGGCTGGTCCATTAGTTCGGGTTCTCAGCCCATCCTTCACTACCCCACGAAGCTCAATATAGCCCACAATTTCAAGGAATTTTTTATTAATAACATTATTTTTTATTAAATTTACAAAACTAACAGGACATTTTTTTGGTTTTGAGTAAACCAGATATGGTGGGTATAGTAAAGTATTTTTTGTGGTATTTGTGTTTTTAAAACTAGCTGTTGGAATGCTGTACTTGCTAGGTAGCACTTAGATGCGTATAGAAAAATATTTGATGCGACTTGTGTTATGAACTATATTTCTTAAGTGATTGCTACCATTTCAGTCAAATAAATCATAGCCGCATGATAATTCACGTCACTTTATTCATATGCACATAGGAATATAGACTTCCAGCGCTTCGATACTTGTTCATACAACACCATCTTAGAAGTAGCTTTCTTAGTACTGCTCAATGACTCGGTACAGTTTACCATAGCACAGCTTAATACGTATTTTAATGGCCAAGGGACACATACCGTGGAGCCACAAACTCTCAACCCGGCCATTACGCCATGATCCGCACGAACCGGGGCCTTCGGCATGACTGAGCCCTGCGCTCAAGGTCACGACGCGGCCGCCCCTGCGCGCGCATGGCGTGGCGTGGTTTGTTCTAACACGGGCACATGGCGCCGACCTCGCGGAGGAGCTTCGCGAGCTCCCCGCTGAGGTGCAGCGCCATGACCTGGCCGAAGGTGCCCACGAGCTTGCCGCCGATGAACAACGCCGGCACCGGTGGGTTCTGGCCTACCATGCTGGCCAGCTCCATCTCGATCTCCTCCCCCCTGGGGTCCTTATCCAGCTCGTACACCGTCCAACGGACGCCCATGTCAGACAGGAGCATCTTCATGGTGTGGCTCCAGGAGCAGTTGCTCGCCGCGAAGATCACCACCGCGTGCTGCGACGCCAGCCTCGCCACGCTACCATCCGCTCCCATTGATGATGGATGAGATTCTTCACTTTCAGTGACCGTTCTCATCGATGATGGAAGAGATCCTTCGCTTTCAGTGGCCAACCTCATTGATGATGGATAAGATCCCTTACTTTCGGTGGCAGATCCAGAACTTTTGTGAAGGTCTGAAAAAAAACATTATAATGAATAACAAATTCACACAACATGTTAAAAATTAACATAAGCATAAGCATAGATGATAACCGTAATAATTTTAGAACTAAAGATCGTAGTATATTAAGGAAATGGAGATATCACAAAAATAGTCTTATTAAAGCACTAAAATAAATTATTTGCTATCAATCTACCACTTAAAATTATAATAGTATACGAATGAAATACTGCGAAAACTTAATTATGAGTACAAGGCAGGTACTTTTTTTATTATTAATCATCTGAAACCATCGAAGAATACAAGTCACCATTGAAGAACATCATGCGGCTGGCCCACACTTGGGTCTGCCACTGCTCACTTCGCTATCTCACTTAAGTTCGAGGTCGAGCTAAAGAGGAGGCATGTATGTGTTAGTGATCGAATTTTGCGATGGTTGTTGGCGATGTTGATGATGATGGCCAAGTGATCGAGGCTTATTTATAGATGGATAGCCGATGTTTAGCTAAAGAGCAAATGGCGGGTGTCCGAGTGAGATCATTTGAGAGCAGGGTATCCCACGGAATTGACTCAAGAATCTTCTGCCTGTTTTTGTCAGCTTTGTTTTTTGGATGACCCAAGGGCCATCAATCTTCTGTGAATATTATTTATTCCAAAATAAAATGAAGCTAAATTAAGTTGGTGCAATTAACTGCCTCCGATATTTTATTCTTGACAATTAAAAGAGTGTCTCTAACATTAAGGGCGTGCTCGGTTTAGCTTGCTGCTGCTGCTGCAGCATGTCGAATGATGTGACTACTTGTTGCTACATGCTACAGTGCAGCCACAACCCCTTCCAGCTAAGCGAGCAAGCCTTAAGGTGCTGATAACTTGATAAGGTTTGAATCTATTCCCACTGCCCACCATTTTGCCCATCGTAGTACGACAAAGAATTATATAATAACCCATTTAGTAGATATCATGAAGAACAATTTTGGATCCTAATATTCCAATAGCGTATAACTCCTTTGTTAAATGGTCTAGATCGTATTCTCTACGTGTCAACGTGACGGCACCACGAATTTCCACGTCGAGGATCACGAGGATTACATTTCTTTAAGCAGTGGATATGAACACACTCAAAAGAATAAACGAATCCCTCATTTTTATGAATGCCGGTCGAATAAAGCCAAGTGCTAAGACCAATAGGGCAATTAACCGTAACCGCCCTACGCCGCCTCTTCCTCATTCTGAAGGGCGATTAACCTTAACCTACAAGATTTTTTCTATAATCTGAATTATAAAATTTTGTAGGAGTGTTTGGAGATCAAATTATAGCTTATGGTATTGGTGGCTGCAGAAATTTCGAGAAGGATATGCCGATTACTTGTAGTTTAAATAAAAAAAGCTTAGAGATAGAAATTTACAATGGCATTGTCCTGTAATTATCTCAAATTTGAAAAAGATACTTCGTCTTTTGCCATCTATAATCTGATTTTAGTTGGGTTTGTGGTAGCTAATGAGATTTTAAAATCTGGCTAATCTATAAAAAAAATTGAACCGTTTAGATCTATTACGGATTATAAAATCTGAATTTTAGAATCCGATAGTATCCAAACAGGCTCGTATTAACATCATTTGTGGATTATGGAGGCATGGAAAGTCAACTTTGTTTAATCTGTACCCAGAGTCATTGATTCTGGGAATGAACATTGAGAAAAAAACAGTGGGTATTGACCTTACAACTTCCATTGTTGGTCAAAGCACCAATGACTCAGAGAAGAAAAGTAGTATCCTTTACACAAGCAAATATTGTTTCGGGGCAGTTTCTCTCTTAAACCCCAGCCTTCAGTACTCACTAGCTGTGAATTAGAAAATGCTTCACCCCTTCACAGAATGTTATGTTATCCAGTTATATAATAGTTCGTACTTGCCGATTATCAAGCATTCGTGATTATGCAAGATGACTTTTCCTTCCATGTCTATCCCACGAAGCCCAATGTAGCCCACATTTCAACCCAAATCCAACTCAGATCTAACCCATGAAGCCTCCTGCTAAATCATCACTGAATACCAATTTCACGACTCATTTTAATCTGAACGGTGTCAGAACATAATTCGCCTGTATGAAACTCGTTTAGAGGGATAACCTGTTGGAAACATCAGACCAGAATTCGCTTAAATTTCAAGTGGTTGAATTTTCTCGAGACGCGATAAATATTGTATATCCAGGTGTAAAATGCTACCTAAAAGTGAGAATAACATCAAAATATTTGTTTACCTTAAAATATCAAAAGTCAATTTAACACGGACATCTCACTTCACAAATGGGGGGAAAAAGTCGGTGTAGGGCGGTTACCGATACTGCTTAATCGCCCTATTAGTCTTAGCATTAGGCTTTAATTATTCCACCGACATTCATAAAAATTAATGAGGGATTCGATTATCCTTTGAGTGTGTTCTTGGGGTTAGAAATCCGCTGCTTATTATTAATAAATATAGTCCTCGTGATTCACGACGTGGAAAATCGTGGCGCTGGCACGGTGACACGTAGAGAATACGAGGTGGACCATTAAACAAAGGAGTTAGAGGCCAAGGGAATGTCCACTTTACTTGCACCAACCGAGTTTAGCTTCCACGTGGAAGAGCCAGAGTCTCCGAAAGGCTAAAAATATAAAAATGATTATCCCTGTTTGGCCAAATATATCACATGAGATGGTATTTTGCATGTTGGTGACCTTGCAACTAGCTTCGTTTTATTTTGGAATAAATAATATCCCTAGAAGAATGCTGGTCCGTGGGGCGTCCCAAAAGCAAAGCTGACAAAATAGTAGAAGAATATCGAGCCAATTCCGTGGGCTACGTGCCCCGCTTTCAAATGACTTCACTCCGACACCCTCCACTCAGTGCCTGCTCTATTGTTTGAAGGGCCCTAAGCGAACCCAACATGAGCGCTCCAAGATAAGTAAAAAAAATTTATGTAGAAATAATTTTTAGTTAGCACTTACAAAATTGATCATATGATTTTGTTTGAAAAAATATCATTATTTGCTAGAGAAAATCTTTTAATAAATTTTTTAACTCTCATCACTAAGCAATAGAATTACTAAGAAGAAATAAAAAGAGAATATGAACTATCATAAAAAAAATTTAAGATTCTTGTTTGAACAATTTTAGGTCACTAAAATAACAAAAATAATATTGTTGTTCATTGAAATTGGACCTACCAATATGTAACTCCAATAGAGAATTACTCCTTCGATGTCATTTTATGTCTGGATAAGAAAAGTAGAAAATAAAGAGAGAGATGAGGAGGTATTAAAAAGCGAGAAAGTTGTATCGAGCAGTGAGAATGAGTTATAATTTAAAAAAACTAAGAGGCTAGAGTGACTTATAATTTGGGACTGAGAGTGTAACATTTATGTAATAGTCTGTAAGAAAGGAAAAATAACATAAAATATAGTTAATTAGAGATAAATGAATGAAAACTCAATAAAAAAAATATTATACCACTATTCTTTCCGCCTACGAACCTTCACAGAACTTGGAACAATTGAAGCATGATGTCCTTTGAACGCGGAAATTTATTTTTGTTTGTATTTTTTTTGTGCAATGCGATTCCTATAAAATTCCTGTGTTGCAAAAGAGATCTAAAATTTTATATATATAACTTTGCACTTAAAATATTTTTAATATAAAGATAATAGTTATACTTAGTATATATATACATTAAAATTTAGACCCCTACATGGGCCCTAGGCCGGCGCACTCATCGCCACGCCTCAGAGCCGCCCCTGCTGGCTCCACTTCAGCTTTAGCGAAACATCGGCTACCATCTATAAATAAGCCCTGATCACTTGGCCACCATCATCAACATCGCCAACACACAAGGCTCCTCGATCTTTAGCTCGATAGAGAACTTAAGTGAGCTGAATTAACTAGCGAAGTGAGGAATCCCATCCATCCATCGTCAATGGCGGCGGACGGTAGCGTGGCGAGGCTGGCGTCGCAGCGCGCGGTGGTGATCTTCGCGGCGAGCAACTGCTGCATGTGCCACGCGGTGAAGACGCTCCTGTCCGGCCTGGGCGTGAGCTGGACGGTGTACGAGGTGGACAGGGACCCCAAGGGGAAGGAGATCGAGCGGGCGCTGGCCCGCATGGTGGGCCGGAACCCGCCCGTGCCGGCGGTGTTCATCGGCGGGAAGCTCGCGGGCACCACCGACCAGGTCATGGCGCTGCACCTCGGCGAGAAGCTAGTGCCGCTCCTCCGCGAGGCCGGCGCCCTGTGGCTCTAGGCTCTAGCTCAACCTACGTACCTAGCAGCTCGTCGATGATCTACGTCGCTACGAGGTCGGAGTTGCTATTGCTACTTCTCGAAGCGATCGATCGGCCCCATAATGCAGGCAGGAAGAAGCTCATTTACCTAGCTTAAATTCGAGTCTATAAAATGAAAAGTTGAAAAGCCATGACCTTTCGGCTGCACCTCATGTAACTATAGTACACAAGCAATGGTATCACGAGATACTCCCTCCGGTCCCAATATTCCTGGCGTTCTGCAATTTATGCTTTGGATGCTAATTTCTGACGTTTTACATTTTCAAAGCATTTTGAGATCGAAATACCCTTGCATTAATTAACAGGCTATCTGAAGCGTCTCGTGTTGCTTGCTCCCGATGGAATTTTTCTCCTCCCCGCCTCTTAAAAGCACTTTTGGGTCTTTTCTCCTCCCCGTCGAGCTGTTGTCCATGGACGAGCAAGTTACACAGGAGGACGGGACGTCGGGGTGATGGCCGGTTTCGTGGAGCAGCTGGCGAAGAATAAGGTTCCGTTTGGAATGTAAAAATTTTATAAAAAATTAATAAAAATTAGTTCAATTTTAAAAAAATAGAGAAAGCTAAACGAGCAGTGCACGGCAGGCTTCAGCAAGTTGCAGCGTTTAAATAGATGGAGCTCGGTAGAAACGAGCCGTCCCTTGCCAGCGCGCTTTAAAGCCAAAAAAAACGCGCGGAGCAGTGGCTGCAGCGCGCCATGCAAAATGCGATAACTGGTAAAAAAAAGCGCGGAGCTACAGCAGGGCGCCATGAAAAACAGGAAGCCCCGCCATGCAAAAACAAAAAAACAAAACAAAAGCGGGGCGTCCATGAATCGAACCGGGAAGCTCATAGATTGATGCTATCGACGACAACCAGTAGAGCAGCGAGAGATCATTCATTTAAGGTAGCAATTGAAAATATTTAATATGGGAAAACACGGAAAAAACCTGTGAGATTATGCCAAAATGTCAAGAATATTGGAACTGGAGAGAGCAGAAGATAAGTACTCCAAAGCTTGCTGATTCTTTTCTAGTTGTTGTGGTGAGAGAATCCCATGCACAATGCCGGTCATGTCATCAAAAGGAGTGGACATTGAGTAATTAACTTAATCATGTCAAATTGCTTAGGCTTTGGGACCGGTTTCTTCAAAAAGCACAAACATGTCGGGTAGTGATGTTCCCTTTTCCCTTATTTAGCTTATACTCGAATCGAACGAGGCGCTGAAACCAGCGTATACGTCTTGATGAAGTCAGCAGGCAACACTGGCTGATTTACCAGTTCGTTTCTCATGGGCCACTAGCCCGGCATAACCACAGCGAGGCCCACGAGGAGAGAGAGCGCCGGCATGAAAAATAAGGCCCACGACGGCCTGGTAAGCTGAACTAGTGAAGAGCACCCGGCCCAATCGCTCCACCACCGCTGCGCGTTAGCTGCGTTGTCGGGACAGCAGCGCCAACACTCCTAGTACCTCGTCGCTCATCGTCCGGTCGGCGCCGGTGTCCCCGCGTGACATGGTGTTTTTTTGGCGCCGTGTCCGCGTGGCACTGTGGCAGCTGGGCTCCCGTCTCGCGGGGCGACGGGAAGAACAGCATATGCTTCCGTGGAGCCGCTTTGCGCCTTCAATTTTGTTTTCTCGGCGCCGGCGGACAGCGACGGGAAGAAGGAACCCTACCAACGTTTCCATGGCATGGCAGAAATACCTGGAAACTTGATTGAGCTCTCAATCAAACGGTAACTCGAGCGAATTACGCGGTGCCAGGTGACTGGAACACGTTCGTCACCTCTCGAATGGAGCAAGTATTTGAATCAATGATTTTTCACTGAACGAATGCCGTGCAGCAAATAATATGGGCAAAAAATGAAGAGGTGCCGATGACCGTATTACCTCTGTCCTGTGAAAAATATATTTCTGAGTTTTAACTGTGTTTCTTTCTTTCTTTTTACTAAAATTTATATAAATTTGATGAAATTTAATAATATAAAATTTACATCTTTAAATTTACTATAAAAAATATTTTCATAATATATAATTTTTATATATTTATAAAGATTATCAAGTTTTTAAAAATTATTGATAAAAAAAATACAGTTAAACAAATTTAAAAATAAACTTTTTATGAAACAGAAAAAATACCATTTATGAGACAGAGGATAATGGGTGTGCCTCCAAAGGTCCCCTTCCCTTCTCTCTCTTCGGCCCAGAGCTGACTTTTGCTGCTCCGGCTTTGCTTGCTTGCCCCCACAGCCTCATGTTCTTCTCCTCCGGCTTCCCGTAGCTTCCAACCCACTCACCACCACCTCCTACCTCTAATCCCCCTCCCACTAAGGACCCGCCCTCCCCAATTGGACCCCCAAAACCCCTCGCACCAGCTTAAAAATCCGGTTTTCGGAAGGGTTCCGTCCGCAGATCGGGGAGCGGCACTCAAACTCCGGGGCGGCGTCTCTCCGCGACCCCGTCTCTTGATTCTTCTTCCGCGGTGGGGGGTCCTGGATGAGCTGCTTCGTGTGCTTCGGATCGACCCAGGATGGGGAGGCCAAGAAGCCCGCCGCCGACGCCAAGGACGCCGCGCACAAGGGCGCCCCGCCGGATCGTGTCGTGTCCAGGCTCGGATCAGGTGAGAGCGGACGCCGACTGGATCTTGGAGTTGGTTCTCGCTTTGCTGTGGGTTGGAGAGCAAAGCTCTGTGCGGCATTGGGTGCGAGTTTGTTGGGAACGCATGCTGTGCTAGTGTTAACTGTGCGCGCTAGTGGAGAATGTCTGAAAGAACGCGTTTTACCTTTTTTTTTTTTAATGTGGAATTCACAGATCAAAGCACAACCTAGCTAGATGGTCTCGTCTGGTGGATAGAAATTGACAATCCGTGAAACAAAAGAAAAGATTTTTGATGCACAGTACTAGCTGGATAGCAAAGCCCTAACATTTGGACTTTGGACCATGACATTCACCCAGTAAAAGACAAGAAGAGAAAAGTTTATGGTGCACAACTGTCTGCCTACGCCTAGTGAATTTTGTTGTTGAGCTGCCTGCTTAAACATCAGTTTTGCCATGACCATGGAAAATGAATGGATTAGGATAAAACAAGGAATCAGTTTCGCCATGACCATGGAAAAGGAATGGATTAGGATAAAACAAGTATTGTGATAATCCTTGTTCACAAGTGAATACTTGTTCGTAAGGGAACCGTATAGCTGAAGGACATTCTAGATGTTCCTGTTGTGGCGTACAAACTTTAATTTCTTTTAGAAAAGACAAGAAGAAAAAAGTATGTGGTGCAAACTGCAGCCTTGTGACATTTATTGAACCGGATGCTTAACAGTTTTCTGGCTGCTAAGGAAGAGTAATGGATTTACGATAAAACAAATATTGTTATGAGCTACTTTCACAAGTATTTTCACAAAGTGAATGGACCATGTAGGGTTATAGGGGATGTGGTGGATGCTCATGTTCTTCATGTTACCCATGATTTAGTTTAGCTCCTTGAGTTTACATGCCATTTTATCCAATTGCTAACTCAATTTATGATTTTCTGCTTAGATAAATCAAGATCACAGGGTGGATCAGACTCTAAGAAGGATATAATTATCCATAAAGATGAAAGCAGTCAAAATATTGCAGCACAGACTTTCACTTTTCGTGAGCTTGCTGCTGCAACTAAGAACTTCAGGCAGGACTGCCTGTTAGGGGAGGGAGGTTTTGGTCGTGTATATAAAGGGTGGTTGGAGAATGGCCAGGTAAGTCTATCTGGACTGTTTTTTTGATGCATTGATATTCCGTTTTGGGTAATTTGATTAGAATAATTAGTAAAATGTTGGTAGAGTTGCTGTGACTTTTGTTAGTTTTACATTTCCATAGTCCCGAATGCTAACAAAATGTTTGTACCTATGTACACTTGCAAGCCTGGATACTAACAGAATTCTACTTCCCAGGCTGTTGCTGTGAAGCAACTGGATCGTAATGGTCTCCAAGGAAATAGGGAATTTCTGGTTGAGGTTCTCATGCTCAGTCTCGTACATCACACTAACCTGGTCAATCTAATTGGCTATTGTGCTGATGGTGACCAACGCCTTCTTGTTTATGAGTTTATGCCATTGGGGTCACTAGAAGATCATCTGCATGGTTTGTTTACCTTCTCCTTGTCACGTAGCCTTCTGAAATTCTGAGTGAACTGTGGCATTTTAAAGAAGCATCTGACTGTTAAGCATTTATGGTTCCATGTATAGCTCAATGGTTCCTGTGCCTTGTGCTTAGATTTTAGTTGTTAGCTCAGCTTGTAACCATCCCCACGAATTGCTGTACTATTATAGGTTTATTATATTAGATTGATCTGCTAGACTTTTGCATCCCTTGGCTGATGGTCTAATTTTCATGTAATAAAATGAATATTGTGGTTTACCCTTGGCTGGTTGTATGCATTTAGCTTGACATTTGGATAAAGCTTGCTTATGGAAAAAGTAGTACACACAACACAGTAGGAACTATTGAAATAATAAAAGAAAGAAAAATAAAGCACCCACACTACAGAAGGTTCTCAACATGAACAGCTTTATTGGACAAGAGTGAATATTCATGAAATTTTGTGTTTTTATTTTATTCTTCCATTTAGCTGTGGTATTCAATGATTTTAAAACTGAAGATATTCCTTTTTTATGATAGATATTCCTCCTGACAAGGAGCCTCTTGACTGGAACACACGGATGAAGATAGCTGCAGGTGCAGCTAAGGGCTTAGAATACCTTCATGACAAGGCAAGCCCTCCTGTTATTTACCGGGATTTCAAGTCATCAAACATTCTTCTTGGTGAAGGATTCCATCCGAAGCTATCTGATTTTGGCCTTGCAAAACTTGGTCCAGTTGGTGACAAGACCCATGTTTCAACACGTGTTATGGGTACTTATGGCTACTGTGCCCCAGAATATGCCATGACTGGGCAGCTCACAGTTAAATCTGACGTATACAGCTTTGGTGTTGTGTTCCTTGAACTTATTACGGGTCGTAAAGCAATTGACAACACCAAGCCCCACGGGGAGCAAAATCTTGTGGCATGGGTATGTTTCTATCTTAATTTGCTATCATGTAATCATTTCACAATAGAAAACCCAGAATTGGAACTTTGTGAACAATTTTTTTACTTGGATGATTAATAAGCTACATCTAATCTGCAGGCTCGACCACTGTTCAAGGACCGCAGGAGGTTCCCACAAATGGCCGATCCTATGCTTCAAGGTCGTTTCCCTATGAGGGGTCTATACCAGGCCCTAGCTGTTGCCGCCATGTGTTTGCAAGAGCAAGCTACCACACGCCCTCATATTGGAGATGTTGTGACTGCCCTCTCATATCTTGCTTCTCAGACATATGACCCAAATGCTCCTGTTCAACGTAGTCGGAGCAATTCATCTACACCCAGGGCAAGGAACCCTGCTGGATGGAATGACGATCAGCGCAGTGTGCGCTCACCAAATCATCCTTCTCCAGACTTGAGGCGGAGGGAAGCTGCCAGGACATCGAAGTATGGAGCAGAGGTTAGAAGGACAAGCTCTGCTGGTGATTCTGGTCGGAGATCAGGAGTGGATGACATCGACGTGACAGGGTCACAAGTGGGCAGTCCAGCAGCTCCGGCTCAAATTGGAAGACGGAGAGAAGCCTCAAGGATGGCGGACAGGCAGCGTGCAATCACGGAGGCCAGAATGTGGGGGGAGCATTCAAGAGAGAGGTCAAATGGCCTTGGCAGCTTCGACAGCACAAATGAGTGAACCTGGCTGGTTTGGATTTCACTCTCAGACATACTGCTTCAACGGAGGGATTAGTTACACTCATTGGCAGCGGCAACCGGATCCAATCTGGGAACATGGTGTTGGTTCTTATCATCTGTGAATAAGGCTTGTCTTGCTCATTTGTCATGGCACGGTCATTGGTTAAACGCATTTCCTGGCATCCATTCCTTGTGAATGTGGCTGTTGTATGCTTGTGCAGAGCTGAGGAGCCTGTAGGATTCAGTTGGAGAGGTAGACATGTGAAGAGAGGAGCGCAGTGTCACATTGACGAGTGCTTTTTTGCGGTTAAACGATGAGTACGCTCAGCTGCACCTGTGGCTTGTGAATGTGTAATTGTGTCAGGTTTGGATGCCTGAAGGGTCCTCTTTTCTGGCGAACACATACTGTAGTGGAAGATGCCACGTTGCGTACAGTGTTCTTTTTTCTTTGAGCTGCTTTGTTTCTTGTTAAGAGAGCTTGTTGCCAGAACAGCAGAGTCGCGTATCTGTAGTGTACAGGATTAGCTTACCACATCGTGCTTCAGCACTAACCTGTGAAGACGACTGTTCTGTTGCACGTTGAGCGACCCGGAACGCCGGGGCGGCAGAAGACACTCTTGACATTGAGCCCCCGGCGTCGCATCGTTCCCGACCTCCAGGATGGCTAGTGGATATGCCAGAATATCCACCGGAATCAATCCTCCGGGAAGGTTGAGCTTGCCCGTGCTCGTGCTTCGTCCGTCAAAACAGCAGCAAGGCTATGCTTCTTGTTTCGTAGAGCAGCAGCAGGTCACCGCCCACAAGGTGCTTCACATGGAGCAGATCACGAGCGTTTCAGCATCGAGAACGGCGACGCGTTTCTAGCGTCAGCCGTCCATCGCCTCAACCTGCCGCCGCGGCTGACCGTGTCCGTGACCGCCATCTGAACGGATGTGAAGGAGGCGACGCCGGCGTCACGGGCGGCAGCTATCACCAACCATTCTTCTTCGCCGAACTCCGAAACCGCCGCCGCGTCAACGGTACTGCTCTCGGGCCCGCGCGACGGCTATAGGTGCGAGTCACCTAACGCTCCACGACGTGCGGGGTCCGGAGGGAAGACGGGTCCACGTGTCAGTGAACGTGTTAAGGGGGCTGCTAGTAGTAACTTTGAGCCGGGGTGGGGGTAGGTGGAGCGCACCCACCAACACGATTCGCGCAGCCATCCCGCAGCGCAGGTGGATCAAAAGGCCCCGTGGGATCAACTAATCTGCGTGACTGCACTGCAGAGCTCTCCCTCCCTCCATCGTTGCCGCCTACCGGTCGATCCAGTCTTCCAGATCCGGGTAAGACCTCCGTCCTTCCGCCGCCGCCGCACCTCTCTTTCTTCTCCAGTAGGCGTCCTCGTCGTCCTCACCCGCTGCGTTCGCGCGTGGTGGAGATCTAGCTCGACTCGACTAGATTGGTTCATGTTCATCATTTTGTTCCTTGTTATTTACATGCCCGGGGTCGCGCCCCCTTAACGAATGGCTTGTTTGGTGCTTCGCCGCCAGCGCGGAAGCGCCAACATCCGCTCTTCGGGGACGGGTGGATCCTCCTGTCCTATCCAAATCTTTCTGGGACGAATGAGTTATGGATAGATAGATGATGCTAGGATAGATTCGTTTGAGGATTCGATACTTATATCATACTAAAAGATCTGTTTAGGTTGCGAGAAGGTTGAATTCATTGAAAAGCATCTTTATACTGTTGTTTGACTGTTTGTGTGGACAATGAATTGTTGTATAGCACTCAGTTACTGTCCTCGTTTGACTCATCATGAAGCCTTTTACATAATCTTGTCGTTCCTATTTACATTCAGTGAGAGTATCTAAGGTCCACATACATATTCGTTCTGGCCTTTCGATCAAGATCTGTGTAGACTAAATTTTTATGCGTGTCTGATGTGTACGATCCTTATGTTTCCAGGTAGAAGATGGCTCTCACGAGAATTGGTCTTGCTGGCCTCGCGGTCATGGGCCAGAACCTCGCCCTTAACATCGCGGAGAAAGGCTTCCCCATCTCTGTCTACAACAGGACGACCTCCAAGGTTGACGAGACCGTGCAGCGTGCCAAGCTGGAAGGGAACCTCCCCGTTTACGGTTTCCACGACCCGGCATCCTTTGTGAGCTCCATCCAGAAGCCGCGTGTCGTCATCATGCTTGTCAAGGCTGGGGCGCCGGTTGACCAGACCATTGCCACGCTCGCGGCACACTTGGAGCAGGGTGACTGTATCATCGATGGAGGAAACGAGTGGTATGAGAACACGGAGAGGAGGGAGAAGGCGATGGAGGAGCGTGGTCTCCTCTACCTTGGTATGGGTGTTTCCGGAGGAGAGGAGGGTGCCCGCAACGGCCCGTCCTTGATGCCTGGAGGCTCCTTTGAGGCGTACAAGTACATTGAAGATATTCTTCTCAAGGTTGCTGCCCAGGTCCCTGACAGTGGCCCATGTGTCACATATATTGGCAAAGGTGGATCGGGCAACTTTGTCAAGATGGTTCACAATGGAATTGAGTATGGTGACATGCAGCTGATCGCTGAGGCTTATGATGTCCTCAAGTCGGTTGGTAAGCTCACAAACAGTGAACTGCAGCAGGTGTTCTCCGAATGGAACAAGGGTGAGCTCCTCAGTTTCTTGATCGAGATCACAGCTGATATATTTGGCATCAAGGATGAGCAGGGTGAAGGCTACCTGGTCGACAAGGTCCTGGACAAGACTGGGATGAAAGGAACTGGAAAATGGACGGTGCAGCAAGCTGCTGAGCTCTCTGTTGCTGCTCCCACAATTGAGGCATCCTTGGATTCCCGGTTCCTAAGTGGGCTAAAGGATGAGAGGGTGGAGGCTTCGAAAATCTTCCAAGGTGACTACTCCACTGGCCTGCCAGTGGACAAGGCGCAACTGATCGAAGATGTGAGGCAAGCTCTGTACGCCTCGAAGATCTGCAGCTATGCGCAGGGCATGAACATTATCAAGGCCAAGAGCTCGGAGAAAGGATGGGGCCTCAATCTTGGTGAGCTAGCAAGGATCTGGAAGGGTGGGTGCATCATTCGTGCTATCTTCCTCGATCGCATCAAGAAGGCCTATGACAGGAACTCCAACCTTGCCAACCTCCTAGTAGACCCTGAGTTTGCTCAGGAGATCATGGACAGACAAGCTGCTTGGCGCCGGGTTGTCTGCCTCGCCATCAACAATGGCGTTAGCACCCCGGGCATGTCTGCGAGTCTGGCCTACTTTGACTCCTACCGGAGGGACAGGTTGCCTGCCAACCTGGTGCAGGCGCAGAGGGACTACTTTGGGGCTCACACCTATGAGAGGGTTGACATGCCTGGTTCATTCCATACAGAGTGGTTCAAGACTGCTCGCAACTCCAAGATCTGAGCTGCAGCTGCTGCTGCACAGACGGCGCGCACAAAATAATATGATATGGTTTTGCATGCAAAGGAGGAGCTGTAATCAAACTTTATTTTCCATTTGCAGTGCTTGATTTAGTTCAGAAAATCAAAAGCTCCACCCATTCTTTTCATGTAAGCACTAAGCAGTTCCAGATGGAAAACATTTATAATTTGTGGAACATCTCTACTGATCTTTGTAAGTTTGTGGTGGTAATAAAAGCATTCTGGTAACTGTGTTTAGTTTTCTGTTTTTGTCCCTGCACCTGTTTCATAAGCCTCTGCATGCTTATCTATTTCTGTGGTTTCTAAATGATAACATTGGAAGTTATAAATGTCAAACTTTGTACAGGATGTGTATTACTGCCCTGCAAGTGTGGCACAAACTGTATGGGCAGAAGTTTTCAAAATATTGTACTACTGAGGATGCCATGTGGAAACTGATCATCTTAAGTTGTGTGGAGCTGTAATCTGCCTATTTGTGGGACCTGTACAGCAACTTAGATTCTTGTACCTTCGTTCTAAAACAAATTTCTGTTCAAAAAATATGATTTCATTCAAGTGTTAAATAATATTTTAACCTGAAATTCAGGCTCTAGGCTTTGTTTTTTGGAGTGACTGGCAATTGTGCTTGCCCAACTGGGGCTGATGGACCACCTCTAGTACAGTACCAGTTTAGCGGTTAGTCATTTCACAGTGCCCATGATTTTCTGTAAAGAAACACAAATTAGACCCCCTTTGGTAGAGCTCCCACCTAATTCTCTTATCAGATGATTCTGGAGCTGAAAATGATTCTCTTTGATTCTTTAGGAGAAGCTATTTTTTTTAACTCCCAACCCTTTAGTTCATTTTTAAGAATCACTTCACAGAATCAGACAAGAATCACTTTTTCTAACAAACAACGTTTGGCAGAGCTCCATTGATTCTGCCTGAGAATCAGGAGCTGAGAGCTCTGCCAAAGGGACCCTTAGTATGTTTTCTCCATGGGTACAAATTTTCCTATAACGCACCACACCAAAGTTGATAGCTTGTTGGTATTCAGAAGCATCTGCTGAAAGTGTGTGTATATATTTCATACTTAGAACATTTACAACAAGCATCTCCAAAGCCATCATGTTACTTCGAACAGTATGTATCACACGCAGGTGTGACACAGGACAACGGTTCGAGATGCTACCAAACTATATATACATATCGTGCATTGGTTCACTGGGCACTGAATCCTCTGTCATTTGACAAACTAGGTTGCTTCGACAAGACGACGTTACCTTTAAGGTCCATCTGATACTTCAATTTGCTGTAGTCCATAACAATTCTGCAGGAGCTCCAGTCTTCTGCGTGCATGCTGACACCGAGATAGTTTATATGGTCTTTTACGCTGTTGCCACTCACAGACCTGTATGCCCAAGTATGTCACACAAGTGAAAAATTAGAAAAAGGCAAGAAAATGAAACAGAAATAATGATACATCTGCTTGTGCTTGTTCATTAGACAAGGAGAAGGGTGGAGGGAGGGACCTGCTGCACGCTGGATCTTCACCAGAATCGTCACATATCTGCTCTACAGAGTAAATTAGGCTTCCTAGTCCAACGTTATGGATCCATACCTGAAAAATTGAAGAATAGTAAATGACTTATATTTGGAAACTGATGGAAAATAAAAGGTGGGCTATAGACATATGTAACTCAACCCACAGAGGCATATGAAGTAGGAGTGAGAAAGCAGCATAGAGAGCAATGTTGTAAGATGTGTAGCATACCTCTCTTGGAAAGTGATGGTATGTCTTTTGTGGGAAGAATGAGAAGTATGGTGGCAAATGGGGCACAATATCATGGGCATTAGTAACTCGAATTGCATGAGGCAAGTACTTTTTGAAATAAGATGCGAAAGCAGCATTGCCAATACGAGGTTGCCCAAAAGTCATTAGTTTGACACCATCCAGTCCATAGTTCACCTGAAAGCAGATATAAATTATGCTCGAGTGTGGAGGCTAAACAAAAAGCAAGAGATTTAAGGAAGATACCTTTCTTTAGAAAACAAAATACTAATTCATTTAATCTATAGTGAGATTAATGGTAAAGTGGTAGCGCTCATGCATCTAGATGTATGAAACTAAAAGAAGATTCAGGTTGCCAAATAAAAAGCAGAAGATAATCCTATAATACGCTCACAAATATAGTTATCAGAAATAAGTTTCTGAAGAACAAAAAAGTAAGAGAAGGTCAAAGCATATATAATGGCATATTTCCAACACAGTTGAAATTATAATGGCATATTTCCGATTAGTTGAATTGTAATGGCATATCTCCAAATCGCGAAAATTGTAATGGCATGAATCCAATTAACCCTATATTCTTCAGGCCAGGTTCAGTACTCACAACAAGATCTAGTGCACAAAATGAAGCCATGGCTCCACCCATTGAATGCCCTGTGATCATGATTGGAACATCTCCATATAGCTCCTGAGTCTTTTGGATACCACTGACTACTCCATCACGCAGTGTTGTGTTATGATAAGCTGAGTAAAACCCTCGGTGTACCTACAACCAAGTAGATTACTAACTAATATGAGTTTGTTTTGCCAAAAGTGCAGTACAATCATAAATTTATAATGCTTCATATATACTAACCATTGCTTCAGGCATGCCAGGGTAGTCAAGATCAAGTTGTTTCCATAACAAGTCCTCTATCCAGTTCTGGATGCTGAAAAATCAGTGTATCAGTAGACCTGGGGTTCCTCAGTAGATTTACAAGTCGTACACATATATGCTCAGCTGTAAACTAAAGATCAAATAAATTCAACAGATAGCAGGCTAATGAAACTGTCAAAGTGCTTAACTGATTTACATCATGGAATTCTAAAACGATGATTTTTTCTGATCTGCAATCAAAATAAAAAATAACTAAAAATACTTGAAGACATGTATGATAATTACCTGTTCTCTTGGGTTCCTCTAAACACAACAATGACCGCATTAATATCACTTGCAAAACCGACATATGCCTGCTTGTTCATAAAAATAAGTCAGTTAAAATCATAATATAAGACAGGGAGATAAGAGGGTGAATGAAGTTCTGGAATGACCTGCAAGCAATTCTCGACATCTACAACGATCTCCATCATTTCAAACCCCTGTGTTATCCAATAAGATTTCATCACTCATTTCCAAAATCAATGAACTGCAATAAACTTTTAAGAAACAGAACAAAGTAATTAAGCAGACCAGCAGTAGCGAAGGTTCACCTCGATCATGTCACCGCATCTAGCACAGGTCCAAGTAAACAACTGAGTCAAGTCAGCGGTGTATATCTGCAAACATCAAAAAGTTTAACTCCCAATACATAAAAGAAAGGCGGAACCTGACAAGCAACAGCATATATATGCCTGTAGATATCTGAAAGAAGAAAAGAAAATATGGATTGCTGAGGGACAACTCATAGGAGGGAGACAAATGGACTTACTGCAGAAGCATATTCCACAAGTATCTTGGCAAGAGTTGAATTATATATGGTAGAGGAGGGGCGATGCTTGATTGTAAGTTCTATTCAACAAAAAGTGAAGTATCATCATGATCAAGTTCCGTCAAGAAACCACTGAAATGCAGCATGCAACATGCAGAATACATGGATAAAAGCCACAGTCCATGAACAAGAGGAAGATTATGTATCATAGCACAATAAAGAGACATAACTGCGCAGAGAAACCTCTGGATTCAAAGTTAAACTGGACATATGTGGTGGCTATGCTCTGAATCAAATCTAAGTGCAACTCCAGGCCCGTAAAAAGTGAAGCCCCTGATCACAACTATTCTTCATAATAACCTTTCGATTGTTCAGAAGAATTTTAAACACGTTTTAAGTTAATTGGTGAAGTTAATCTGATAAGTACAACATGCTGCATGACCATGGCAACAAGGCACAGCTCATCGTACAATGCTAAAATGGGATAACTATCATAACTTAAAAACATGAGATGAGAAAAAGGGGACAACAAACCAACTTTGTCATAACAAAGCATCTCTAAGTGCAGGCACGCACAATTCATACCATAAATTAAAACAAAAGGGGGCGGGGGACAAACTGTATACCTCTCCCAGAGCAAAGCGCGAGCAAGCACAGCAGAACCGCCGCCTTGAGCAACCCGCGGCGCTCCATACCCTGAAACACCAATCCGACCGAAAATCACAGACGTATCCCGCACCCAGGCGTCCCACCTCTGCTCGAAATCGGGCGAAATCAACTCACCGACGGCGCGAATCGTTGAAACCAGGGCCGAAATCGGATCGATCAATCGGTTGCGCCAACTAGTTAGGGGGGAAGGGGAGTAGTGCCCGGAAGAGGAATCCGAAGCCCAAGCTTGCGGGAAACCTCGTTCTGAATTATTCCGATACGTAACTACGTAAGCACACTCACACACACACACACAGTAGCGTGGGGGCGACGGGGGAGCGGAAATAAATTATGGCTGATAAATTAAGAAGCGGGAGGGAGAGAGCTCGAGACTGCGATCAGGGAGGATTTATATCAGGGATGAAGCTGATCAGGGCGGGGTTGGATCGGTGACGAGGACGGAACGGAAGCCGGTCCGGGTCCGCCATCCGCCCGACGGCAGGAGGAAGAAAGGCGCCCGGGCCCTACAGACGGATGACGCCTGGGCCCTGGTGGCAGCCGGCGCGTGGACGAGGTGGGCGCGAGCCATCGGTGGCCTGTGCCACCCACCGGAACAGACTCCGTTTTCCGTGTCGGGGACACGGCAACTCGCGATCCTTTTTCGCAGCAGGAGGAGCGAGTAGCTGAGCTGAGAGCATGCGAATCAGCTCAAATGCGATGCGACGCAGCGATCGGTGCAGTTTGTTATGCATGAATTGAACCCGACGTAGGACTAACTTGTTCGTGCGGCAACCAAACCAACTCCTCCTGAAAACGAAGGACCGTCTCTAGTTTATTTGCTCCTTGAAAGAAAGATTACTGTGTCCGTGCGGGGAGGCGAGCGGCTGCCGACAGGCGCTGTTCTGCGGGGTTGGTTAATCGCGTGCGTGCCAGCCACGTCAGAATGACCTCTCCTTCATGCTTCTCTCTGATGGTACAGCGGCCGGCCCAGAGAAATCTGAAGGCGGACCCGGCTGGATTTTCCTGTAAAGCCTAGCGGCCCACACGACCCGCGTTAAAATCATAAATCCAGCCCGTTGGCCTCTCTCTCCAAGAAGATCACGGTCCGGCCCATCCAACTGCGGGCACATGACAGGCCCATCAATTCCGTTTCGCCTTGCTCGCATGAGTCGCATCCCACGGGCCCCGTTCGCGTCCGTCGATGAACTCCTTATCCTTGGTCCTCCCTCTCCCCTCCGATGGGTTCGCCTCGCTCGCTGCACTTCGGCGGGCCGGCAGGTGGGCGGCGGCGGCGGCGGAAGCCATCCGGTTCTACCTCGGTAGCTGCTTGCTTACGGATTCAACTACTGATGGCTTGGTAATGCAGTACCTTTCCTCACTGCCACCTGTCTAACACCGTAACACGACGCGCGAATTCAATGATTAATCAACTCTGCTCTACGCACTTCCTCGCACAAATCGCATTTTCGCTTGTCATGATTCAGTTCACATTACCGCGGAAGAACTTGACCGACAACGTGATGGAGATTTGCAGCTGTTCCACATTTCAAGGACAAATGCATGGTATGTTCGAATCATGCTAGTTCAAGTACTACCGTTTTCCTTAGTCCACATGGAAGCCGATTTGTCACAATTTTTTTTTTTAAAAAAAAATAACGGGTTCCCCTGTTTCATTCACACTACGTAGTGAAGAAAACTCCCCCCTTCATCAGAAGTTACACGAGCAGCTAGATTGCAGAAATACATGAGTTGGAAAATTTCCCGAGGTATGATTGAGCGTGTTCCTTCAGTTTTTTTTTTTTTTTTTGGTTCTGATTTTACCAAAGTACTTTGGGATAAACTGAATCTGACACCAGATAAACAAATTTCAGTACTCTATTTCTCGAAATTTGTCAGTTTGGTCTACAAATCAATAGCTCGGAGCAACAACAATGAAATAGTTGTAACTTGCAACAAAGTGAGCTCTCCACTCAACAGAATTATTTTTTGAACTAAATAGAACATCAGAAACCAATCACTGGCTTGGTGCCTGTCGGTTACCTATCCACACCTCTGCGCACCTGGGATGTTAGAAGCTCCTCCTGGCCTGAAGCTCCTAGGTGCCGCCACCATCTCAGCAGCATGGGTAGATGACACAACGCCTGCGCCTTGGAGGTGTGCAGGCCATCAGGATCAGCATTGCGAGGACGATGGTGATTAGCAGCCCCAACAAGTTGAACGGCGACTCGTCATCTTCCTTACTGCAGCACAGCTTGCCCATGTTAGCACGTAGCTCTGGCGAGTGGAATGGGTATTTGGTAGGATGAGGAGGGAAGACACGAGAGAGTTCTCAGATTTGGAATTTCTTTATGCCAACGACTCTGTATGCAGGTTAGTCTTTCTATTCTGTGGTAGTATGTTGGTATGAATCTTCTTTCTTTAACGCTTTTTTTTTTTTTTTGTGGCCTTGAAGCTGGTTGCTGAGCCGTCACTGTCCACTTTAAGATGGTGCAATTTCTTTTTTCTTCTTTGGTCCTTTTGGTTGCAGATGAGACAACTCACTACGCCAATCATTCCGCACCGATCTGGACCACCAGCACCGGATTTGGATAGGTTTGTTAGAGGGCAGGTAAAACAAGAGCATTATATGTCGAATTCCTGATTTTCCATTCAGTGTAGCTTAGTCAAATTTATATTCTTCAGCTTTGGACTGGCACTCTCATGTGTTAGTTTGGTTATTATTGCACCGCAATCCATGAGTACATATACTGATGGAAGACCTGGTTATCTTCATTATTGTACTATTTGTTACTACATATGTTTGCAGATTTATTACATTATTCTCAGTTTTTGCTTCATTCGCAGAATATGGTCGGATCTGCCAGGACAGACTTCTGGACTTTCTACATCAACTTGAGTTCAGGTATGCACACCATTTGTACTTTAATTAACGTGCACTTGTTCAATTGCTGCTACCATTTGTACTTAACGTTTTCTATAAAGGCAAGCGGACTTGTACTGCAATAGGACATCTGACTTAAATTTATTTATGTCCTTGAATTTGCTAGTGCAACGAACTCATCAGCAACCAATATATTAACTAACTGAAACCTTATAGCTGGCATTACTGCTACTGATCTAGTACTTGTAGGTAAATATGTTAACATTCTGTATAAAGAATGGCAATTACGCTATCAATTCTCTAAGCTTATATCAGCAATAACTAAGATGCATGAACACATGCGTGTACAATTACTGTGAATATTTGCAACGGAGGACACTGCACGTTCATGAGTAACACATTTCATCTGGCATGCTACATCTCATTTTCATCAGATCAATGCTGATTCACTTGGAATAGCAGTCTTTTCATCGTCGTTCTTCTCTGGGACAGTCAACTCTTCTTTTCTCTCAGTAGTTATGGCCTCCTTCAAATCAGTTGTTGGTTTTCCATCTGATTCCTCTGCACATGTGGAACAATGGTATCCTTGTGTCAGTACTCAGTTGTTAGCTGAGCGCAAGATGATACACTACAGCTAAACTATAGAATACTGGGCAAGATGATAACTGGATCCTGATCAATCATCACAACTTCAAAAGTAGAATATGTGGTTAATGCATCAAGGAACAAAAATGAGCATTACCATCCTCATCTTTCAAAGCAGCATTAGATTTCTCCCTCTCTGGCACCATGGAAGCACTCTTCTCTTCTTGTTGAACCTTAATTTCTTCAACAGTATCCACCTTCTTTTCCACTTCCATTAACTCGCTAACCTTGGTCACCGCCTCCTCAACATCTACGCTCTCTTCTTCCTCGTTATCAGGTTGCTCTTCCTCTGTCACCACTTCTTCCTCCTCTTCTGTTATGCCATCAACTTCGGTCACAACCTCCTCAACATTAACTGTTTTGGGCTCTAGCAGCTGTGCCTCAGTTCTCACTTCCTCATTATCGTCAGATACCTCAAGTTGTTCTGCCATCTCTTCCTCCTTGACCCCTGTCACGGAATTGACACTGTCATCTTCGTCCTTTGTCGTTGGGGCAGCTGCCAGGAATGTGGCACCTTCATCTTCCTTAGTCACTGGGACTGTATCTAAGGTGATGCCGGTATCATCCTTGGTCGGTGGGAAAGTCTCAATGGTAACACCATGGTCATTCGACTCATTCTTAGTCACCGGGGCAGCCTCAATAGTGGCACTGCCGTCATTATTGATCACCGAGGCCATCAATATAACACTGTCCTTGGTTCCCAGGGAATCCGTGAAGGAAACACTGATTTCATCCTTGGTTGCAGGAGCTGCCTCAAAGGTGACATTGCTATCATCCACAATGACTGGTGCAGCCTGGAAGGTGACATTGCCATCCTCCTTGATGTCAGAGGCAATGAGTGTGACACTCTCATCCTCATTGTTTTCCTGACCATCGGTGAAGGCAACTCCGTTGACCTCCTTGGTTGGAGCATCCTCAGTAGTGACACCCACACTGCGATCCTCCGCTGTCTCCAAAGCACCCAGGAATTTGACACTTTCATCCTCGATCATGGGAGAAACCACGAAGGTGACGCTGTCGTCCTCGCTTTCCTGAACATCATCATCAGCCCATGCAGCCTCATCGTCCTCTGCAGCTGGCACGTCTTGGTTGTGCCCTTCACTATTCTCTTTTTTTATGGATGCCTCGTTGCTGATTTCATCCTTGTTGATATGTTTTCCTTTCTCTGGTGCTATGATATTCTCGGTTAATGCCACATCACCCTTCTGATTGCCAGCCACATTTTTGTCCTTGACAGTCGCATTCTTCTTGGACATCTGCTTCTCCTCCTCAGCGGTCTTCTTGGTCGATGCATCATTGCCCTTCACAACAGAGAGCACTTCTTTAGTGTCCTTGATCGATGCTTCATCCTTCTTGGTCGATGCATCTTTGCCTTTCACATCAGATAGCACCTCTTTAGCGCTCTTGGTCTTCTTGATCTCAACCTCCTTATTATCCCTGATGGTATTTGAGGTTGATGTCGCTTTGCCCTCCACCGCGAATGCTTCTTTGTTGTCCTTGACGACCTGATCAGCTTGCTTGCTGCTTTTGATCCCCTCCTTTTTCTCTTCCCCAGTGGCATCCTTCTCAGGAGATGGAATTGCCTTGTCCTTTTTCTCAGCGACCACCTCGTCGTTGGCCTTTGCAACATCGGCTGTATAATTGTCGGACGGCGGATGCCCACGAGACCGCTTCAGCACTCCAGTTGCGACGACGCTGGATTTCCTCCGGAGGAGGCGGTTGCACCTGCTGCTGCCGGTGTCATTGGCCACAGCTTCTTTGGAGCCACCGCAACCCATGGTGGCTCAAAGGAGGAGATAGAGGAAAGAGAGGAAAATGTAGGTGATGCAAAACGTAGAGAGATGGGGAATTATTATGGTTGCAGGATTTGAGGCAAGGAGAGGTCGCGGGAGATCAGGGAGGGTGTTTGCTACGCCCATGCATGCATGAATGGACAAGTCCCGTGGGCAAATTCATTCCATGCATGACATGACAAATTTAGAGAGAACCATAAAACAACACGAGGTTATGACATGTGTTACTGACTACTGTGTCTAATTGCAGCTTATCATCGCTGTATAATCTGCGTTGCCTTGAAATTTTTTTTTAGCAGCCTTTGCAGTTTGGCAGGTCGTGTCTCAACCCTTCAGGCTGGTGTGCAGCTGCTGGTGATTATCCTCCTCGTTAATGGATGAGATATTAAGGTGGTACTCTTTTTTTATATCCTGACTAGGATGTAGTACATGTTAATTGGGTATGTACAATACCATGCTCTTGTACTATAATTGAGACCATGCACGGCAGACAATACCATGAAATATGAAATAATTTTGCCAGAACGGACATTGTAAGAGAAGTGTAACCATTTACCTACTGAACTAGCACAAGGAAAGTGGCTGAGGCGGAGACCAGCGGATGGGAACTGCATGCAGGCCATTGAACAGTAGGTACATGTAGTCATGCACAACTACTACTTTGCATCTCAGGTCCATAAATCCCTCACCATGAACCCGCGCTGCTATTGCACCAAGCGATACATTCATCTCCACTGCTGTGATCAAAAGGCCGTGTTGCTTTCCTATCTGAAGCATTTTGTGCTTGGGGCTGAGTTATCAAGCAGCTTCCTCTTGGTGATCGAGATGGGTCCGCCTGGACCTGGACCTGGACCTGGAGCACCAGGGTGGGGGCCACCTGGAGGAGGCCCTGCTGGATGGGGACCACCGCCCGGTGGACCTGTTTTCTGGGGACCTGGCTTTGGAGGCTTTCTGGGATCATGGTGAGTTAATAAAACACCAGCTGACGCCAATTCAATTCTTGCATTTGCAAATAAGAGTGTGCTCTATGGGCTTTCTACTGTGCTCCACATTGCCTCAACTCCATTTGTTTTCTTTTTTGGCAGCTTCTACGTTCTATGTTGTTGCTTCTTGCTGCAGGATTGCTGTGCACCGTTCCTCGCCCCGCCTGGCCCCGGTGGACCTCCGCCGCCCTTCTGATGTCATCGCGGCTAGTCCTCTTGCTCTTATGGTGAAATAATATTCGCATAGGTACCAATGAAAACCAAGATGCAGTCTGATTACGCACTCTGGTTGTGATCATTGTACCTGAGTATGTCCTAAAGTTCGTATATGGACTCAACTATCAAGTGCTAATAGCCGTGTTGTGTGATGTTGTACCTTGTTTTGTGGCTTTCAAGACTACATTTTTCAAATGAAAGAAAGACTACATTTTAAACTGAAAGAACTTAAAAAGAATCGATGAACTGGCACGAACCAAGTAATACAGCTGATTGTACGAACCAACAGCCATGAGAACCATATCCAGCAAATCACGAAAACCATGGGATGAAAAACTCCAGATTAGTCTACAGGGCAGCACGCATCTTATGGATGGTTCTATACAATGTAGTAAAAGAACAATTCTATATATACGGGGAACTGGTAATTCGGTACCCCTGTAACATGCAAAAACATCTGGACTAACAATGCTAAGAAATGCTCCTCTACAAGATTCGGGGTGGAGCAGCAGCCCTTCAACCTTGTCACAAAGTGAAGCATTCCAACTGAGTTTTGCATACAAGGAACTCATAGTCGCAGGAGATAACCAAGTGATGTACCAAGAAGGGCCACGTATACCACAAATAGCAAGGGGAAACCCACTTGAGTCCTGGGGGTTACCTTCTTTTTAAGAAATACCTAGGCAAATCATGCATAATATCAGAAATAAAAGCAACATAGAGATCAGCAATATACTTGATCCATCTGAAAATCGAAGCACACTAGATGGTTGATATAGAAGTTATACTCCTATGTTGTACATAGTCCATAAAAGATATGAATCCATGGTACTTTGCCAAACATTGCTCGGAAAGTAGCGCTAGTAGCCAGGGATTTCATGAATCTTAGATATTTTCTCTATCATTGATGCTTTTCATTATAACATGCCACTTCAGACAAATAAATTTCAGGCCTAACAGAAATGGGTCATATAGGGTTCTGTGGTTTGATTGCATTTTAGTTTCTTCATGTTTCTTTGTTATGGGTTACAAGCTGAAAAACTATGCTTGACTATACTTTCTGTTAAAAAAATGTATATGTACTCTTCCACATTTTCGAGGGTGACGGTTTATATAAAATGTAGATGAAATTCAAGACACACCATTTCTTGCTGTAACTCATCACACTCCTGGGTGGTAGTTCTTCTCTCTTCTCTTAGCTTTATTATCATCTTTTCAGCCTAAAAACCAAAATACAATAGAGTATCTTTACTATTCGGTAAGAATCTGGATATTTGTTCAAGTAAAATAAAAAAAATAAAAGTATCCCTAAGCATCCAGCTTACCTCTTCTAGTTTTGATTCAAGATTGTTGAGCTTTGACTTCAGATTCTGAACATCTTCTGTTACCTGATGAACATATGAACACAAAAGGCAAAATCAACAAAACTAGCCAGAAGGTTGTATGACTAACAAATCATCCAGATGGCAGAATATTCAAACCTAACAAGAGCCAGTAGAGGGTGTAATATGTATACATTTGCATGCTGTTTATATATACACTTGGATGATTCAGTTTTGTCTGGCCAAGTTAAGCAAGTTGAACAAATGTATGGTCACAATTCAAACTAATACCAGTTCTTTATAAGTGTTATTTCAATCATACATCATAAATAAGATGTTAGTTTCAGCAGAAATTGGTGCTTTTCAGCCAAACCCTAGCAATATAAGACTGGTTCTACTTGGGGCAAACCCTGTTTGAGTTGTAGGCCTGTAGCTGGCTTAAGATGCTACCACACAATAACAAAAACATGTTCAATACCAGTACTAGTCTTTCTCTTAGATTAAACATAAGAAATGGGAATATGATGTACTAAAAAAACATAAGCTTACATGAGAGAACTGATGGTTATGCATATTGAAAAGTCCTCGATCATTCAGCATAACATCTTCCTTAGGAGTTTCCTCCGGAGGTAGAGATGACTTGAATACTTCAGTGTTTTGTTTCAAAAGAGAAAGAGGTTCAACCATAATAGCAGGAGCATGTTCAATCGAAATAGCAGGGGCATGTTCAATCGTAATAGCAGGGGAATCATTTTTAGGGGAGGGAGATTCTGTCAAAACAGCTGCCGCTCCATTCAGCGGCACAGGAACTTCTCTCAGGCCTAGAGTCTCTTCGACAGGAACAGAAATTTCTCTCAGGCCTTGAGTCTCTTTGACAGGTGAAGGTATTTTGGTCACAGCTGCTGGAGTTTGTTCTGGAGGATGATGAATTTCTTTCGGGACAGCAAGCACATTGTTCTCCACATTCGACATCTCTTTTAGTAAAGGTACTTCAATAGCTGGCTCAGTGTTGTGAACTCCATTAATTGGTTGCTCTTCCAGAGGATCAGAGTCACTGACAAGTACAACTCTCAATTTATTTTCCTCAATGTACCTGCCAGTTTCTTTGGAGAACTGACAAAAAAATAGTAAAGAGATTTAGAGGTAGCGTGACTGGGTGAGTGGCGTGAAAAGAACACTATGCAATTAATCGCTAATAGATAATGTTCTTACAAAAGCAGGAATCAGCTCCTCATCTGATGTACCATATGGTACAACTGTGGTCTGCACCAAAAACTTGTCTTTTAATTGCATAGCTGGTGGAGCAGTATGCAGGGCTTGCATGGTAACTATATTTAAGTAAACAAAGATGCACAAAATAATATAAGAGAAAGAAGAATAAAACTGACACAAGAAAAGCTCTGAATAGGTAACTAAAAGACACAAATAAAATTGTATAATTATTGCTCTTTATAAATATTAGAGGCACACTTATCAATTTAAGAGTGAAGGTAAAAAAAAAACCACTAAAAATGAACCCACAAAAGAAAAGATCAGAAACCATTATATTTGGAAAATTATTTCAGAATTAAAACAGTTACTCCCTCTGGTACAAACATTAGTCTCTTTAGCATAATGTACAAAATCAGGGGTAAATACTTAGCTTTAAATGATTTGTTAATATTAGTTGTATTTCCATCTACTGAACACCAATGTAATACCAATATATATAAGGCATTTAGTGAATAATGTTGCCTTCAAAATCCAAAGGGATTTTCTAAAGCGATATCTGCGTTAAAGTGGCGGGATTAACTTGCACCAATA
>BCLH01000453.1:64390-79629 GCA_001602315.1 Zoysia pacifica
TGTATTTCCATCTACTGAACACCAATGTAATACCAATATATATAAGGCATTTAGTGAATAATGTTGCCTTCAAAATCCAAAGGGATTTTCTAAAGCGATATCTGCGTTAAAGTGGCGGGATTAACTTGCACCAATAACAGGATGGATACCATATACTGGTGCTCAAATTTCTAACACTCAAGTAAGCATAATGGTTGTTTGATTTGAAAAGGTTGAGTACTTTTAAACAATTTAAGTTCAATACACCTCATGTATATAAAAGCCATCATTATTATGCAATGCAGGCACATACCTGTGAAATTGCGTGTCTTCCTAGGAAGGATAACTCCAGTATTTGGTCGAACACAATATCTTTTTGGAGATGTTGTCTTAACCTAGACGATTTAGAAGACAAAAAAAGGACAAGATCAGAGATAGCAACTTTTTGAAGGCTCAATACACATTCAATATGATCAGTCCATTTTCAACATAAAAGCGAGAGCAGAATACAGAAAATGAAGGCAATAAAACATCTAGTTCTGGCTCTAGCACTATCAAAAATGGGTAGAAATAACAACCGGAAACAGCTTTTACTCCTCTAGATAGCTCACTAAACATGTAAGGTGATCATCCAAATAACTATTCAACATCAAAGAAAGAAATGAAGAAATTCATGGTTAAGATATTTAGAAACAACAGTGTCCACCATTAGAATGACTGGATAAAGACTTGCGACAAAAATAGGATATAATTTGAGCTCATATTCAAAATTACTGACAGACCTTGAAAGCAACATATTCATTGGACTTGTTGACTAGATGGACAGTACAGGAGCTCTGTTTCTTCACCTCGACTGACAACACCACAGAGCAGGAAAAGGAAGTCAGCTTTTACATAACAAAAGAGTAATAAGAATGCATACAGACTCATATGTGGAAATGAAACAGCACAACTAAGGCCACAAAGAAAAAGAAAAGCATTATCGGAACAAAGATATAGGAATTCAGAACATTGAAAAGAAAAAACCAATGCTGTATTCAGAGAGATAATTTGTTCCCTGTATCTTGAAATCCATTTGATAAGCCACATAAATGACAAGTTTGTTTCACGAATTCATACCGCAAAAATAGTTATTAGGAAATTCAGTTGCACTGTATTTAAAACAATCAGTAGCACCCTCTTTTACCTTAAGCGTTTCATCAGCCCTTTTTTTTTCTTTCCCATAACTCTCATTGGACCATATTCACTCAATAATAATCTTTTGAGGCAAAAAATAAGCTAAAGCTATAATTGCACTCGATCCAGGTCCAACACAGGCAAGACATTTGCATTTTATGGCTGATAATTTACTGCTTTCTTGAGGGAGCCTTAAAACATTTTCCTCTCATTAAAACCTTTCGCTGTCATCACAATGAATGATGGGGAGACAATGAGGGGCCAACAATTCGTTTTTTGCATGTTAAGAAACTGAACATGAAGCAGTTGTCAAGCAGATCCTCTCTTGCGCACCCCACAGGACACCAGACTTTACAACTACTCGCACCATGAAACCTACCTGTCTGTGACCAAACGAACAGAACGGAATCCACAAGTAAAGTAAGAGTAGCAACCTTTGAAAAATCAAAATAAAAAGAAAAACTAAAAAACAAGTGTAATTAACTCTGATATGATATACAATCACCCATACTGTTACACATTACTGACAAAGTAAAAAACCGTCCTCGCTGCAAGGTGGTGGTCTGAACTTTAAAGTTCGCGAAACCGTTAAGACTAGGAAAAGCAAAGAGCAGCCAAATGAAAAAGCTCACGAGACGAAACCGTTGCCTCCCCAATTCGCAAAGGCGTTAAACTTGGCTATCACTCCATCGAACACATCTCAACATAGTTACTACCCTCTCATCAATCCAATTCCAATCCGAAGGAAACAAATAAACCAGCAAATCAGCGGGAAAGTGCTCCAGAGTCCAAAAGCGGCAGTGCTGCACCACAGCACCCACGGAATCAGCCTGGGAAAACGGTGAGGTCCACCAACAAAGCACTCAATCGGAAGCAGACAAGCGAGGTCTTCGGGTACCACGGCAAACAAACGCGGTCACCGCGTCATCTAGTACTCCTACTCGTGAAGCCCGACGCGGGGGGGTGAACTTACAGGCGAACTGGAGCTCGCGCGGGTGGATCTCGACGAGGTCCTGGCCCATCGCCGCAGCACTAGGATCACAGAACCTCCGCAGGCTGCACCACCGCCGCCGCTGCTCTTGCCGCACGGGAGGGGCTAGCGATCAATCAGTCCCCGTCCCCGAGTCCGCGCGCCGCTCTCGAGACCGAGACGTGGCACCCAATAGCGACAGAACCAGTGGTGGAGAACAGGAGGAGGAGGAAGAGGAGGCGGAGGAGTTGGAGTGAAGACGACGGGAGCCGGGAGGGAACTGCGAACGGAACTTCGCGGTTGCTGTCTGTCGCCCCTCCGCGGTTTTGACGAAGGGAAAGCCTCAGGGGACGCGGAGCAGAAAAAGGCGAGGTTTCCCAGGGCTGGTGGTGGGGCCACTTTTCGGTGCTGGGTCCAGTTGGCAGAGTCCGGCCCATCATCGCTTTTGCGTATTCGTCCAAACCGGACACTGGACTCAGTAGTGGTAGGTTCACAATAATTCGGGTCCTTGGGTGCAAGTTGCGTCGACGACTGAGGCGTGAATTTCTGACGCGGAGAATGGCATGTGGGGCCGCGGTGCGCACCCTCGTGTCGGGAGTGACGTGGCTGGGCTGGAGCGCAACAAGCGCCGAGCTGCGCTGACTGCAGACGTCTCTTGGTCGATAGCGCGCACGTCGCGATGAACGAATCGTCAAAGAGACGGCATCTACCAATGGGAACGCGCCACGTGGGCGCGCCCCTTGTTCGTTTGGAGGTGGGTCACCGTCCGTCCTGTGGCTGCACACCTGACGGGGAGCGGAGAGACAGCGCCCGAGGATTTCCACATGGCTGCGGAGTGTGCGCCACCATTGCCTGCCTGTAAAGTGACTCACCAACGGTCCAAACTGCTCTTTCTTACCATTACTGTCATAAATAAAGTTAAAATTTCCTTTGGAACCTAATAATTTTATGAGTTTAATTTTTTATGAAATTAGTTTAGTTTAATAGGAGAACTATAACATTAAAAAGATTCTTCAATCTAAAGAAGGTATAAAGATAGTATTGGGCGTAGTGCATGTGAAAATGGACCCAGTGGTTTTTTTTTTTTTGGTTACAAATATGTAAGGTTAGGGGTCCTTTTAGAACAAAGGAATTGTATGTGAAAAATGAAAGAATTCAATCCAAAAGAAAAAATCCTACATGTACCTTTTGAAACAAAGGATTGCTTCATAGGAATTTTAGAGGGTAAGAAGTTTTCCTTCATATTTTGGAGGAATTCTAGCATGAGGTCTAACGTCTTGTTAAAATTCCTTTCAAAGTTTCAAGGCATGGAACTCTCGTTCTCTCTCCTTTGCTCTCTCTTCTAATGTACATCTAACCATAAAATTTATGTGTTTTTTCTGTGAAGCATCCAAACACTTTTTAAGAGCAATTCCTGCATTTTTTTAATTCATAGGATTGAGGAGAGTACATCTAACTTGAATTTTACGTTTTTTTTATTCTTACATTTTGAGAATCTTGCGTTTCAAAGGAGGCTTTAGTGGTTCCAATCGCAAGATCTCACTTTGATAGAGATTTATCTCATGACTGGAGCGTGCTACAATATATACAACTATACAAGCATGCTACTCCGTAGCTACGCACGGTGGTCGTTAGTCAGGAAGGAAATGTCCTACAGATCGAGAAGTGTAGCATAAGTTTTTCTGGTGTTCGTTCATAATGCCCTGGACAATATAGGTTTTGGTCAATTGAGCACGAGAAGACAATTAACAATTGTCGTCCACCACATTTTCCTGCTAGTACAGTACATAAGTATTGGCCTTTTCTATCTTTTTCCGTCCTTTTTCGAGTACATAATGGTAGAGAAAAAGGCATTACCGCTATTCTTTTCCGTCCTACAAATATTTCCTAGTATTAAATTCAAGAGATGATTTAGGTGAGACTAGGGTGGTCATGATTCAAAGGTGCTGCCGCATGGCTATATTCTAAAACGTGTCTTTAGCTTAAAGCTAGCGGTCCACCTTTCGATCTAATATAATTATATTAGGATTTCTGCTTAGTATATAGTACTATACTAGTAGCCAATACTAGTCGGAGCTGTTTTGCACTCACTCTATCTCCAACGTAAGCTACAGTAATGCTAGCCCTCTTTTTGAAAGTTGAACCTACTCTCTCGGTTCTCAAATTATTGTCACCGTTGATTTTTAACATTAACTTTGACCATTTATTTTATACAAAAAATTAGTTCAAATGTGTAAAATTATACGTCATGTTTCAAACTCTTCAATAATAAATCAAATTATATAAAATATATGATATTTATTATATTTTTTTAATAACATAAATAATCAAAATTGATGTTACAAATTAACAGCAACAATAATTTGAGAACGGAGGCGGTACGCTTTTTCGTTGGTGAGTCATCAAGTAACTAACCTTGTACTAGCCACATAATTTTTTCTACACAATAATGTTAGCATAACCCGGGGTATTATTAAATCCATCCGTCATTTTTTTATAATAGAATACGGTGCAAATATGCAACAGCTCTGTGATCTAGGAGTATCTGCTAGTGTCGTCCATGCAATGTTGATTTTCTTACTGCGGTGGTTGAGCTTTCGCCCTCCAACCGACTTCCAACCAAACGGCGCCATGGTTAGTCTTCTTTCCCGGCGTCCGCAAAGTCAGCATGGGTGTTACTGGTGACTAATCTCTCACGGATCGATCGCGCAAAGTTCGGATCATGACAATGACATGACACTATGCTGAGCTCGGAGCATCTGATCACGCTCTCTCAGTCACAGAAGACATTGCAATCCTTACGTGGGCTCATGCGGGCTTGTGCACGTCATGGACTCTTGTAAACAGGCCCATTTAGAATGGTCACGGGCCGTAACTGAATTATGCCAAGAAGAGAGAATAATATCATACTGTGAAAATATCGCTAAAAATTATTAGAGTACCAGTATTAAGTGGTAACACAGTTCGCAGATAGAGGATACAGACTCTTATACATTAGTACTAAAGTAAGTATATGAAATGCTATAGCATCTTTACTTATTTTCTTCAGAGCAAGAACTGAGGATCACCCATCACACTGATGGAGATCCTTTTGGTTTCCGCTCTGGTTTATTCTCGGGCGAATTTGATACATGCTATTACAATTTTACAAACTTTAAAATATGAATAACACATGAGTTCGAATAGCATATTTTAAATTTTACAAAATTGTAATAATATGTATCAAATTAATCCTTCGTTCTGATGCTACCGCGGCAAACTGAAACACACACGGACACCCACCAAGGGAGGTGTGGCCGTGTTGTTGCGTTGGCTTCAGATCATGGAAGCCATAGCTTCCACGTACGTACCCTGCTTACATGGTGAAGTTGAAGTTGGAGCACGCGGTGCGAGAGGCGGCGAGCGGTTCGCTGCAGCCGAACGTTTCCTTCTCCAGGTCGAACAGCAGCAGGTGCTCCTCAAGCTGGAACCCACCGAACACGACCGCCGGCGAACCGGGCACCGTGGGCGTGGACGACGACGACGACGACATCTCGAGGAACGCGAAGCACACGGTCTAGTCGTTCACCTGCACGAGCGAGCTGCCGCCGGGCACCAGCCACGTCCGGCCGTTGTCGAGGAGCAGGTCGATGTACGCCACGGCGAACCCGAGCCTGGTGGTCTGGAGCGCGGACGCCTGGTAGCACATCTCGAACGGCCTGACTGGCGGCGCGCGCGGGATGCCGCTGGTCGCCGCGTCGAACGCCTTGAGCAGCGCGCGGTAGACGTCGGAGCGCAGCGTGGTGTACGGCGTCACGGTGCTGAACATGACGCCGCCCGTCCCGGTGCGCGCGTCGAGGTCGAGCGCGCCGGGGGGCAAGGCCACGCGCTGGTCGTTGACGGCGATGCCGGTCACGCGGAAGTAGTACGCGCCGTTCTTGGGGTTCTTGAGGAGCGGGAGCTGGTTCTGACGGAGCCCTGACGCGAAATCCACGGGAAAAAACGACGAGATGAGCTGGAACGGGCCGCCGCCGAAGATGGCCGCGCCGGACCCGCCTCGGGGGAGACACAACGCGAACTCCTTCCGCACCTTGAACGTCGACGCGAGCTGCGTCGGCAGCGACCGCGGCAGCCTCGACAGCCCCGCGATGCCCCAGGACCCCGCGGGGAGCGCGGTGAACAGCCACTCCGGGGCGCAGGACCCCGACGCCTTGAACGTCACCGGGAACAGCGGGTTCGCGTCGTTCGTGCCGTTCGCGGAGAGCGTGAACGTCGTGGCGTCGGCGCCCGGCACGCACTTCCCGTTGACCGGGTTGTAGGGGTACGTCTTGCAGACGCAGTGGGGGTCCCCGTTGCCGCCGCCGGAGGTGCTAACGGCGGCGGTGCATTTGTTGGCTGGCAGGTTTCGGTTGATGGTTTAGCACGTCTTGCTGACGCAGGGGACGGTGCGGTGCACGGGCGGGCATCTCGACCAGAGCAGCGGCCCCGCGAGGTCGAGGACGAGCGGCAGCCCGCCGTGCTTGATCGTGATGGTATAGAGCGACGTGGCGGGGTCCTTGGCCAGCCGGGCTAGTACCGGTGTGACGGGTTGGGCGGTGCCATGACCGGAGGCCTGTGTCGCCGGAGGCGACACGAGCAGTAGCCAGAGCACGAGCGCAAGTGAGCTGCAGTGCAGCGACGACATGCTGGATAGGACTAAGTACGTCGTAGCTAGTACTCAATGGAAATGGCTTGAGTCGATTGGTCAGCTGTTACGCCTGTTATATAGAGTGCGCATGGCCGGCCGGTTTGCGTTGTTGGAGATGATCTGTAGTTCAGTTTGAGTGGCTCGGCGAACCGGCCATGCGCGTCGAATCCCGATGGATCGCATCGAGAGAACGTCGGTTGCCGTTCCAAGGCTCATCTACGCGTGCGTGCGTGCGAGCAAATGGTGCACGTGCTTGGTGCCTTCGGTCGGGGCCGCTTCATCCATGGAAGGTGAGTAGGCAGATCCTCCGCTGACCTGCAGCCGACGCGAAGGCGAAGCTAGCCGTGGTCTGGCTGGGAAGAAGCGCTCTAGGCAGAAACGTGGATCTCGAGTGCTCGCTCATGGCTCCCGTACCCACCGAAGCTCGAAAAACCTTCAACTTGCTGCGCGCTCGGAGATGATCGGGGCGGGGACAAGGCGGAGCCGTGGAGCCTCGTACGTAGATGCTTCCTCGCGTGCGCTCGTTGATGGTGGTGCTTGATCCGCTTGAGCGCTTCTATTTTCTAGGACTACTACAGTTCATGCCATTTTTATGGAGTACTGCTCTTTCGTTGATGTGTTAATAAATCCATTTCACATAAAAATATATATGACTTACTAAAGAAAAAATTAGATTATGGATATTGAAAGATGCGTGTTTTCAAAACTCCGTTAAGATTTCTACAACCAAAAGATCGGATTGTTTAGAATTTTTATCATTCCGTTAATTTGAATGTTATTGTTAATTTTGTGGATCTTTTTACCCATGTCTCAGTGTCTCACACCTCTAGCCAGTGACTCCGGCATTTTACGCCATCTCAAATCTTCTCTTGGGGCATAGTCCTAAAAGTTGGGCCGGGCCGGGCCAAAATACTACAGCCCATGGCCTGTAAGAATGGCAAGATGTTTAACGGGCTGTGTCGGCGCGATACTGCACCACAGAGCTAGTATGTTTACAAAACATTTGAGAACATATTTTCGTGGTTTCCAGTGAGTCAGTGAGATACGAAGTTTGTCAAGGATCTTGAGCTCTTTTTCTTAATTTAGCACGAAGCAGCTTTAGAGGCGCGCCGTGATTCTCTTCTGGGGAATTAGGGATGAAAGTTTTTGATTTGTTGGATCGATGGGTCCACCCAAAATTTTCTAAAATGATTGGCTTCTGACTTCCAATAACTGTCTTATGATGCACGCAGCCGTGAGCTACGGAGCATGTGCATTTTGCGTCGCGCACTACGTACTTATTACGTAAAGTTGTTCGCGTAACAACTGATCTTGGGCTGGGCCTCAGATGAGCCAAGAACTTTGCTCGTGGTTTGCACTCAGTATGGGAATTGAAAAGCGGCTCCAGGCCCACAGCGGAAACTTAATAAAAACGTAGTTTATTGCTGGTGAAAAATAGTTGAAAAATAAATTATTGTTTAAGTTTATTCTAAAAAATTACTAAACTAATAAACTGTAAAATAAAGTTACTGTTTGATATAATTTTTGCTTATTTTTTGAATAAGCTGAAAACAAACTGTGTCAAACAAGCCCAAGCATGCTGCCCTGTGACTCACCATCGGACTCAGAGCTGCTTATCATCTCTCGTATAGACACAGTCGTATGGCAGTGCTGCAAACAGAGGGTCGGTCACCGTCTTGCCGGAGAACGGGTTGTGGAGGTGCGCCGTGCACATGGCCACTTGCACCGGAACCGGCCCTCATCCGCTCGTCGTCCGGCTTGCCGTAGCCGCTGCGGGGGCAGCTCGGCGGGTGGTACCGATGCGCGTGCACGCGCGCACTCACGGTGGTGGCACTCGAACGTGGAGTGCGCGGCGTCGCAGGTGGACCAGATGAGCGGGCCGGCGAGGTCATGCTGGACTGTTGACTTGCGATTTTTATAATTACCATGAATTATTTGCATGTGCATTTATTGTCGTTTTCCCCCATCACATGTGTGTAAAGATGGAGTATAAACTATAAACCTTAGAGAACAATCATAGGAGGCTGCGTCGGTGATCGATCGAAGTTTCAGTCCTAGTAAGTCTTAGATGATCACATATAACCGGCAAAGTAGTGGCACTAAGGTCCAGCTCTGTTTACTGTTATTATGTTGTGTTGTACTGTCAATGTTGTTTTAGGGTTTGGACATGAGGATTAAGATAAAATTAAAAATAGACAGTGCAATGAGAACGAGAAAAGTAAAGAGCAAAGACTATTTTGTGAACAAATTTTGAACATTAGAGTGAAAACTCTTTTGAGGACGGATCGAATATTGTATTACTGTGAAATCTAGATAAAGAATTATTATTTTGATTTTCATTATAACACATTTCATTCTTAAATTGTTTAACATCATCTTTGATTATTAATCTTATTTAAAAAAATTTAAATGTGTAAAATTATAATTCGTAGTTCGAAAACCTTTAACGCTAAAAAAAATATAGTAGCAAAATGCAGTGATATGAATCATAGTATTCTGAAAGGAGAATGAGCTGCAAAATAACTACCCACTCTTTATTTCTGAACGAGAATGATAATAAAATATAGGAGTATATTGCAAAACATTGCTATGACACATATTACAACGAAATAAGCACATGATTGTCAAACAAGCCCAAGCATGCTGCCGCCGGTGGTGAGCGCGTCGCCGGGGAGCTTCAACTGCGCCTTGCCCACGGCGATGGCGTTCACCGGGAGGTAGTACGCGGGGCTGTGTTTCTTGGTGACGAGCGAGGTGTACGTCAGGTCCAACGTGACATCCGGCCCCTCCGCTGGCGGGGAGACGGATGTCAACAGGAAGAGCGGCCCCCCGCCGAAGATCGCCACGCCGTCCCCCTCCCGGAAGCCGGTCCTCGGGAGGCAGAGCAGGAACTTCTTCGCCACCTTCTGCGTGCGCGCGACCTGCGCGGGCAGCGACAGCCTCGAGCTCGCGAGCCCCGCGACGCCGACCGCCCCGGCCGGGAGCTTCGCGAGGAGCGACTCCGGCGCGCAGCTGGTGACTGCGGAGAACGAGACCGGGTACAGCGGGCTCTTCCCGTCCGTGGCGTTGGCGGAGAGCGCGGTGCGCGTGAGGTCGTCGGTCACGGTTTTCCCGGAGAACGGGTTGTGCGGGTGCGCCGTGCACTTGCACCGGAACCGGTCCTCGTCGTCCGGCTTGCCGTAGCCGCTGTGCGGGCAGCTCGGCGGGTGGTACCTGTGCGCGTGCGCGCACTCGTGGTGGTGGCACTCGAACGTTGGGTGCGACGCGGCGCACGTGGACCAGATGAGCGGGCCGGCGAGGTCGAGGACGAGCGGGTGCTTGTTCTTCAGCGGGGAGGTGTACAGCAACGTGGCCGGGTCCTTGGTCACGGCCGTGACGAGCGGTTTGCCGCCCTCAGACGCTGCCGCGGTGGTGCATGGGAACAGGAGCGCCGAGACGCAGAGCGAGACGGCGAGCAGCAGCGCAGCCATGCTTCGCGGCGCCTCGACTCGAGTCTCTGAGGAGCTCAGAAGCGAGCAGGTCAGTGTTGGTGTTCGATTGGCGTGCCGTGTGCGTGCCCATAAAATGCCGTGCAGGGCAGGCTTGCAGGCTGGAAGATCAGATCAGATCACATGCTTGTTCATGCTCTGCCTCCAGATTGTTGACCAATAGTGCGATTTTGATACAGATAACGGAATTGTTTACACATGTGCATTCATTGTCATCTTCGATCGATGCCACGATCCCATGCGTGTAGAGTTCTATCGCCGAATTGTTAACTCTAGCGATCGGTTTCGAGAAGGATCATGCAGCTGTGGACTTGGATTTTCAGAGCCATGCAACACGCTACCCGGGTGTCGACGGTCCATTTGCAGCCATGGAAGATATAGAAAATCTATTCAAAGCCATGGATGATGGGGAGCAAGACGCCGCCGCGGGACCAGAGGCCTTCCTGGAAACGTGCTGCACAGTCAACTGCGCAGCGTGGCTGCCGAAGAAATCGGATCTCTAGGACGGTCCTTCCTTCCATACACGCTCCTGATCATTTGAATTCGAAAACTTTTTTTAAAAAAAAAGCCTTGCGATTGTCATGGGCCTTGATCCTTCGGCTTTTATGTTATGGGCCCTCAAAAGTAGCAGAAATTGCAACTCCTTATGGGCTTTCTGAGGAGAAGAAACCCAATACACATGATCGAGGACAAGGAGTGTCCAGTACAGTACCCCTACACGCGCAGCTAAACCCTACTAGTACTGATTTCGTGTGAAATTGAAGTTGCTGCACGACGTGAAGAAGGGCAACTTAGCAAAGCCGAGCTGCTTCTTCTCCATGTCGAACTGCACCAAGTTATCCTCCATCTGGAACCCTCCGATGAGCATCGCCGGCGCACTGCCGTCCCCGGTTTTGACCCCCTTCATCTCCACCAACGCCAGGCACGCCGTCTTGTCGTCGACGTCCACCATCGAGTTGGTCCCGCTCATCGTCCAGTTCCTACCGCCGGCGAGCATGAGGACGACGCTCGGCACGGCGTACCCGAGCCGCGTGTTCCCCAGCATGTCGGACCGGTAGCAGAGGTCGAAGCCTCCCGCGCCGGGGACGACGACTCTGGCGTCGTTCCGGGCTAGCGCCTTGGCGAACGCGTCGACCACCGGGCGGTACACGTCCGGCCGGAGCAAGGTGTACGGCACCCTGGTGCAGATCACGACGCCGCTGCTAAGCGCGTGAGTAGGCAGTTGGACCTGCGTCTGGTCCATGGCGATGCCGGTCACCGAGATGTAGTGCAAGGGGTTGTCTTTCCTGGTCCGGAGCGGGGTGAACGCGAGCGTCGACGTCAGGTCGTCCATCGACGTCTGCGGGAGGAGGAACAGCGGGCCGCCACCGAAGACGGCCACGCCGTGCCCGCGTCGCGGGAGGCAGAGCAATACCTTGTTGGCAACATTGTGCGACGCCGCGATCTGCGCCGGGAGGGCCAAGCCGGAGCCCGCTAACCCCGCGACGCCCTCGGCTTGCGCGGGCAGCTTCGCGAGGAGCTTCTTCGGCGCGCAGGCCTTGACCGCCCTGATCGACACCTGGCTGACCGGGTTCCTGCCGTCCGTGGTGTTAACCACGACCCGCGTGTGGGCCAGGCTGGCCGCCGCGCACCGCCCGGTGACCGGGTTGTACGGGTACGCGACGCACCGCTTCCTGCACCGGCGCCGGCGCACGGCGCCGCGGCAGCTCGGCGCGTGGTACGCGTTCGCGAGCTTGCAGACCGGGTCCGCGCACTTGAACGGCACCGGCAGGTGGTCGGCCGCGCAGACCGACCAGACCAGCGGGCCGGCGGTGTCGACCACGAGGTCGACGTTGTCCCGGATTGGGACGGTGTAGAGGGACGTGGCCGGGTCCTTGGTCACCGGCTTGAGTACGGGCTGCCCGCGTGGCGCCGCCGCAGAAGACACTGGCGGCGCTAACAAGAGCAGTGCCAGTGAGATGGCCGGGAAGAGGAGGAGGAGGAGGGTTTTGGACGGCGGCGGTGTCATCCTCGCTTAAGCAAGAGGGGTTTTGCTTGTGGTTGCCGTTCTACACGTACGTCTGCTCGTTATATACTGGAGACGGGAGTGATCTCCGAGCTGCAGCTTATATATTACCCTATATCAATTCTGATATGTAGTACTTGATCTGTCAAAATAACATCTGGGGAAAACCGTTGATCGATATCTGATCACCGTCCGACGCAGAAACTGTACTTGAAAATTGATCCTGCCTGCTACCATGTCGATCGCATCTCTCATCTCTGTGAGAGCGGCGCAGCGAGGAAGGTGCTGCGAGTCAACGGAAAGCAAGCATGCACACACATCAGTGGAGAACGACGCTCACGAGGGCTTTGCATTGCACGCCACGCAGAGACATCAGTCGAGAACAACATGCAGCCGTTCCCGTGTGAAATTAAACTTCATAACGAGATGACGCTCCTCCTCTAAAATTGTTGGGATGGAGCCTATTTCTAATTTCTCTACCGGCCCACATGTCAGAAATGCTCATCAGAGTATCCTGTTTCTGCTAACTTCCCATGCAAATAATCCCCCCCCCCCCCCCCCAAAAAAAAAAAAAAGAGGAAAACTTCTCATGCAAATACTGGCCGATATGAATATAGAAAGTTGAGAAAGGGGGGAAATACAAATGTTATTTGATCTTGAATCAGCTAAGCTGCCGATGCGGAAAGGCGATTACCTTGAAAAATCAGGGAGGCTCAAGCTAATACATTCAATATTTTCTGCAGTGCCAATCTATCATATGACATCAGACACGAGTGCTGCTAAGTAGACCAAATGATATTTTTTACCTCTTGGGAGGTGAGATCATGAATTAATCTGAGCTGTTGATTTTAATAAAGGGAAATAAATAAAAAATGCTGAATAGAAATTCCATTTGGAAAAAAGCACACGGTCTTTACATGGGGACAACAATGAACATTCAAGCAAGGCACATGGAGGAGGAAATAGCTTTGAGCGCAAGGGGCTGTGGGCAGCCAAATCTTGCCCCATATGTAGTGGAGAGTGAAACTGAGAACATGTAATAAGCACTTGTTTTGTAAACTTCTATTTTTTTTTTCTTCTACTTGATGATAAGGCAACGCTCCTCCTCTGTTAAAAAAGGACTGTGCAAGAAGAATAAATTTGAAACGATGAGTCTATGTCAAATTTAGGCGTTCGGCGCGTGCTCCTTACTAAATGTTGAGGGTCAAACTAAAGCCCTACACGCTACTTACTATTCAAAGGTTACAAAGTTATAGCCACACACGATTACTAAACAAAACACAAATCGAAATACTTCGCAATTATGGCGATCACAAGGTCTAGTAACTCTTGGTGAAATTGAAGTTGCTGCACGCTGTATAGAACGGCAACTTGGCGAATCCAAACTGTCCCTTTTGCAGGTCGAACTGCATCGCGGTGTTCTCCATCTGGAACCCTCCGATGATCACCGCCGGCACGACGCCGTCCCACGTCCTGACCCCCTTCATTTCGCTGAACGCGAGGCACGCCGTGTTGCCGTTCACGTCCACCATGGAGTGGCTGCCGAGGAACGTCCACTCTTTTCCGCCCTCGAGCACGAGCTTCACGTCCGGCACGCCGTACCCGACCCGCGTGTTCGGCAGCATGCTGGACCTGTAGCAGAGCTCGAACGGCGCCACCGCGGGCACTTTCGCGTCTCCCCGTCCCATGGCCCTGTCGAACGCGTCCACGAACGGGCGGTACACGTCCGGCCGGAGCAGCGTGTAGGGCTTCCTGGTGCACGGCACGACGCCGCCGGTCTCGAGCGCGTGCGCGGGGAGCGAGACCGCAATCTGGTTGACGACGATGCTTTTCACCGAGAGGTAATACATGGGGCTCGCTTTCCTGGTGCGGAGCGGGGTGTACGCGAGCGTGGACGTGACGTCCGTCCGCGGCATCTCCGGGACGAAGAACGGCCCCCCGCCGAAGACGGCCACGCCCTCGCCGCGCCGGGGGAGGCAGAGCAGGAACTTGTTGGCGACGCGCTGCGACGCCGCGACCTGCGCCGGCAGCGTGAGGCCGTTCCCAGCGAGCCCCGCGACGCCCGTGGCTCCGGCCGGTAACCCCGCGAGCAGCTTCCTCGGCGCGCACGCGCCCACGGCCCGGACGGAGGCCTGGCTCACCGGGTTCCTGCCGTCGGTGGTGTTCGCGACGAGCCGCGTGTGGATCAGGCTCGCGGCAGCGCACCGGCCCGTGACCGGGTTGTACGGGTACGCCCTGCACTGCTTCGTGCAGACCTGCCCCGCCGCGCGGCAGCCCGGCGGACGGTACGCGTTTGCGAGCCTGCACTCGCGGTCCTGGCACGTGAACGACGCCGGCAGGTGGTCGCGCGCGCAGGTCGACCAGAGCAGCGGGCCGGCCAGGTCGACGACGTGGTTGTCGCCGTCCCTGACGGGGATCGTGTAGAGGGACGTGGCCCCGTCCTTGGTCACCGGGAAGAGCACCGGGTACGAGCTCGACGCTGGCCACGCTAGCGCGAGGAGCGTGACTGCCACGAGGAGAGGTTTGGGACGCGGCATCTTCTTCATATCAGTGAAGGGAGTGTGTGCCGATGTGGGAAGCTTCTTGGTCTGGTGCTTTACGATTGGGGTCGTGCCTTCTCGTTATATAGGGGAGCGGAGACCATGGAATTCTGCAAGTGTCACTCCATGTTTCTGAATCGTTATAATAATGTAGTCTGAACTCTGAAGCAACACACTTGCCGATCTTAAGGCAAGATTCGTGCTAAACAATCCACATCCACAGCCTGTTCTCTGCTTCTCTCCATGCAGCAGCACTCAGCAGGAAGGTTAATGGCGATTGATCGCCGCTGGTTGCCGAAGCTGGACTAAACAACTGTTGTAGCCACTAGCCAGGCTGCCGGCATGTCGATCGGATCGGAACTCGCGGTCGCGTGGCGAGGAAGGCGCGGCGATTCAACGGGAGCGTGTGCCCACG
>BCLH01000453.1:88794-137232 GCA_001602315.1 Zoysia pacifica
GCCCAACCCGGACGCGCTCGAGCCCAACTCCGCGCTCGCGCCGTTCGGCAGCTACGCGCCCGCCGTAGCGGCGCAGTCCCGCGCGGCGCCGGCGGCGAGCGTGGCGTGGGCGCTGCTCTCCGTGGGGTCGCTGCTGCTGGCCATGTGGTTGGTGTAGTGGTGGCTAGTGGGCGTGCAGGCAGCAATGGTCCTCGACACCTCGAGGGGACAAAGCATGTCGGAGCGGGCAGCCTTCAGGCGTGCATGGAAAGTTGGCCATTCGTAATCGTTGGTTGGGTTGGTTCTGCTTGTGACGAACTGTTGTTAATTACCACCTTCGTTTCATGAGTTTTTAGTATTACTGTCCTGTAAATTTCACTATTAGCTTTCTTTTCACTCATATTCTGGGAGGAGGGGTTAGTTACATTATGTTACTACAGACATTTGTTTTGTAATTTCCTTTGATATATTGAGATTATTTGAGTCGTTCCTGTAATAAAGTTGATTGGGGGATTATTATTATTATTTAGTCGTTTGCTTTTGTGAACTTCATTCAAATTGGAGCTCTCATTTTGCAGTTTAATTCGCTTGTTTCATAGTACTACTCTACTTTACACCGGACTCTTCCTTCCACTGCATAAACCCCAGACACCTGTAACCATGTTCTTGGGTACAGATGATGGCCCTCAAAAACCATCCACGAGCGCAGCTGCAGAAGCTCTGATTAGAACATCGATAGTGCATCGTAGGAAGGCATGTTTTATTATCCCTTCTATTATCCCTTCTACAAATGCATTACCTGGAAACTGAAATGATAGGCGCATGATGGTTTCCTTTCTGTCAGTGACTTTATGAGTTAATAAAAAACTATTAAATTGTATGTATTAACTAATTGACTTTAAAAGCTTAAGCTGATAAGAAAATGTGAGTAATTCACTTATTTTTTAACGCTCTCCCTAACGTGTAGCTCTTCTAAAAGCAAACGTAAAATAAGAGTAGGGTACAATTTATTTTTAATAAATCGTATGCGCTAAAATTAGAACTCGAGATTTCTCTCTGATACTATATTGAGTTATATGGACCAATCAATTAACTTTAAAAGTTTAATTTTTTAAGTTTTTAAAGTAACTAATTGATGCATACAACTCAATAAAAACCTTTAAAAATTCCAAAAGTGAGCATCAAAACATGATAACAATTCACCAAAAAGTAAGTGTGCAACTGGACCTCCACATCGAAATTTCTGTCAGTGACTTTTGCTGTTCCTTTGTTTAGATCGGCAACCGCCGTCAGCAGACTTCAGCTGCATCATCACCTCATGATTATCAGCGTAAAGCCTTCTGGTCTTGCCGCTTTGCCACGAAATTATAGTAACTTTTACGACGTGACCACCAACCGCAGCCATGTGATCTCGCGGTTGATGGAAGACAGCCATGATTAGGGAAGCTCATGTGGCCACTGAACTCTGTCTGCATATCTACCTAGAGCATGTAAGTATTGACTACTGCTTCACTGCACTGCTGCAACTCTACATGGATGCTGTGATCCTGTGACTGAATCCGCCGTGGCTTAAGTTCCCAATGCAGAACTTCACAGTAATCATACTCTTTTAATTTTATAAGAAGGAATATAGTGACCGGCAAAAAATTTCACATTTCAAACGAAGCTTAAATTCATAGTGAGAAAAAGAACAAGAAGGAACCTCTTGAATTACGCACCGTGCTCAGATTTAATCTCACGATCGAGGGTACACAACCAAACTGCGCCGAGGTCGGGAGCGGGGCATCCGATGACAGGTAAAGACAAGCATTGACGTGATGCGATGTTGGAGCACGATCAAGATGGGATCGGTCGACCACACCCATGTCGTCGTCATCAGGCCGAGCTCTTCACGTGCAGTGTCCCGTTTGTCTGCAACATTGCTAATTCCGTACTTTATAAGTATTTTTAAATTTAATTAAAATTAAATTTTTATCACTTAAATTATTAATAATATATAATTAATAATATTATATTATATTAAAAATATATTTTTATTTATTAGGAAATAATTTTTTATAAAAATAAATGTTTATATTTTGAAACGGAAGTAAGTAAGTGTTTCAGTAAATTTACCCGTTGGTATTACCGGTAGCAGCATGCAAGTGGACTCCAGCGATGAATTTAACTGCTTTTCAAAATATAATTATTTTTAAGTTTAAATCAAAGTAAAATTTTATTATTTGACCACAAATAATATATAATTAATAACATTTTATCATATAAAAATTATATTTTTTTAATTCATTATGAAATATGCTTTATAAAAATTATATTTTTATATTAGAAATTCTATAATTTTTTAAATACTATTAAGTAAAAATTCAAAGAATTTAATCTTATTCAAATTTAAAAATGTTTATATTTTAAAACAGTGACAGTACCTCTTTTTATCTAAGGCTAGTAGAAACTAAGGACCGTTAGGAGAAGATGAGCTGAGCTCCTCGATCGTCCCCGAGCAAGAGGAGAGGGCATGCAACTGGGCGGCCAAGAACACGGAAGCAGCGTCAAAACTGGCTAGTTTTGGCGATTGGCAGTGAAACTGGTCCAGTCTGTTTTATACGGTTGATCGGTTTTTGGTTCAATAAATTTAATAAATTTAAATTTTTTTTAATTTTTTTTTCAAAATTAGTTAAACCGGTCGATAAATTAGAAAAACTTGTGAAAAACCGTTCAAACCGATTTAATTTCAAATAAAAAAAAGTAAACCAAATAACCAGTCGATAAAAAAAAATCGACTGATAAACCGATAAAACCAATCTATTTTCTCTAAAAAAAATTTAATTTTTAAATTTATCTGATTTTTATAATTTACTATAACAATTTTTTCAATATTCGCAAAAACCAGTCAAACCAACGAACATGCGTTTCGAGCTAAGCGTACTGTGGTACTACGAAGATTCGCCTGCCTAGCTCGTGCATTAGGAAGACGCCAACGGATTAAGTAGGCACTCACGTGCTAGCTTCTGGTGACTGTAAATAAAAGACGGGACCGAGACGGTGCTGGAAGGAAACGACGACGTAGCGGGTGGAGCGAGACAGACCGAGTCGGAAGAATCCTCGACGTGGGGAGCTTAGCTGCTTGTCGTTTTGGGAAGGAAATGGAGCCGTTTCCCGCGAGACGTGCAGTATCATTGGAGACCGATGATTGCTGTCAGTGTCGGACAGATGCAAGGGTTAAAAGACGAACGACCAAGGTTCCAAGCCAGATGAGTTTGAGCATGAACCGAGTGATTACAGTTGAGTCGCCCTCCTTTAGAACATAGGATTTTTTTTTTAAAAAAAGGGTACACTAATTTTATATTTATCGATTCAATTTTATAAAAAAGATATCCAGTAATTTTCCGCAATTCAAAGAGGCCTTATCTGAGAAGATTGTGGGCCTAAATCTCCGTCCCCCCTCAGAATAAACCCATGAAAGTATGAGTTTGGGCTGGGCCAAAATGTTCAGTTTCGGCCGACTGAAAAGAGAAAGCTGAGGCCTTCGTGGTTCGTGGATCGCAGCCCGCCACCACAAGACCAGGAGCTCGCCTCTTCCGTAGGCCGCGTCTTGCGGGGAATCACTCCCTCCCGCCAACCCTGTTACACTGACACGCGCCGCGGCCGTGGATGCTACGCCGAGCTCCCATCCTGCTCGCCGCCACACATCCCCTCCTTCCCGCGACAAGAAACCCTCTCCGCGCCTCTTCGCTTCCGCTACGCGTCGCTGCCGCCACGTTCTCGCACCATGTTCCCGCCGCCAGCGCCCGCGACCTGCTCGACGAAACGCGTCGCGGGAGGGCGGGCGCCATCGTGCGCGCCCTTGCTGCTCACTCCACGTCCACCTCCTCCTCCTCCGGTGACACCAGCGCCGCCGCCGTCGCGTCCCTGCACTGTGCGGCGCTCAAATCGGGCGCCGTGCTGGACCCGCCGGTGCGCACGTCCCTGCTTACCGCGTACGCCAGGGCGCGCGACGCGGCCGCCGCGCTGGCGCTGTTCGACGAGGCCGTCTCCCCCGACGCGATCCTCTGGAACGCTGCGGTCGGCGCCTTGATGATGAACCTCCGTTACGACGACGCCGTGGCACTTTTCCGGCGGATGGCGTGGGAGGGCGGGGATATGGATTCGACGACGGTGGTTGTCATGCTGTCGGGTGCGTCCCGCGCGGGTAGACTGGGGCACGGGATGGGACTTCATGGCGTCGCCGTGAAGAGGGCCCTCCACGCTGGTCACCTGAGCCTGTGGAATGCCCTCATCGACATGTACGCCAAGTGCGGTGATTTCGACACCTCCGAGGCTGTTTTTCTGGTGATGCCAGACAGAGACACTACCTCGTGGAACTCTTTGATAAGCGGAAGCATTTTTAACGGGCTTGCCGATATTGCAGCATGCTACTTCAAGGAAATGACTCGTTCCATCATCCAGACAGATGAGGTGACCTTGTCTTCGGTCCTCTCTGCTTGCTCTCGTCTTGATGATTTTTTCGACTTTGGGGAGTCGGTGCATAGCTGTGTGATCAAACTCGGTTATGGGGACACAGCATCGTGCTCGGTAATGAATTCGTTGATGACATTATATTCCAAGTTTGGGTTGCCAGAGGCTGCAGAGAAATTGTTTGCCTGGTCATCCAACAAGAACTTGGTATCATGGAATGCTTTGATCAAGGGCCTGGTCGAGAATGGAAGAGTCAGTGAGGCCCTTACCGTGTTCCAGGAAATGAGATCAGAGAACCATCCAGATGTTTCTACGTTGGTGACTGTAATCTCATCCTGCGGTGATGAAAGCCTACTTTCTGAGGGGAAAGCAGTCCATGGATACATAATCAGAAGAGAACTTCATGAGGAGCCTTCGGTAGGAAATAGCTTACTTGATTTTTATTTGAAATGTAACGAGACGTCAACTGCGAGCCTGTTGTTTAAAACAATGCCAAGAAGAGACTTGATATCATGGAACACAATGATGTCTGGTTACTCAAGAAATGATTCGTTGAAACAAGAAGCTCAGTCAATGTTCAAAGGATTACTTTCTGAGGATTTACACTGCAGCTTGACCACTATTTTATCTGTCATACCTTCGTGCTCTGGTCCAGAGGAACTTAGCTTTGGCAAGGCACTTCACGCTTTTAGCCTGAAGAATGGATTCACAAGTGAAGTTTCAGCTGTTAATGCTTTGATACATATGTATATAAGCTGCGGTGACTTACTGGCCGCCTTCTCGATGATCGACAAATTTATACCAGTGTCAGATATTGTTTCATGGAATACAGTCATAGTTGGATGCGTACAAAATGGAAAGTACAAAGATGCATTGGAAGCATTTCAGTTCATGTATTCCTCTCTGGCCATGCGTCCCGACTGTATTACATTAGTTAGCATATTATCGGCATGTGGAAATCTTAACCAACAATCACTAGGGAAATCCATACACTGCATGGCTTTAAAGAATTCGCTTGCATTCAATTTGAGGGTGCAAAATGCTTTGTTAGCCATGTACTTCCGCATGGGGGATACTGTAAGTGCTGAGTTAATTTTCAATAGCATGGGAGCTAAAAATTTGTGCTCCTGGAATTGTATAATTTCTGGTTTTGCGCAGAATAACAAAGGCTGGAGAGCATTGCAGTTCTATCAGAAGATGGAGGATTTCACACCTAATGAAATATCTATAGTTGGTATTATATGTGCTTGCACGCAACTCGGGGATTATAGACACGGAAAGAGCATACATGGGCATGTGGTCCGGTCTGCACTGCAAAACAATGGTTTTATCTCAGCATCACTTGTTGATATGTATTGCAAGAGTGGTATGCTAGACATTGCTCTTAATGTATTTGAAGTTTCTGAAAAATTAGTCGCCGGGTGGAACTCAATGATATCTGCTTTTGGGTTCCATGGACATGGGTTGAAATCCATAGAGCTTTTCTGGAAGATGAACAATTCTGGAGTGAAGGCCACAAGAAGCACTTTCATTGCTCTCTTGTCAGCTTGCAGTCACTCGGGACTTATTGATGAAGGATGGAGGTATTACCACCTCATGTCAGAAAAGTTTGGTATCATCCCAACCACAGAGCATCATGTTTGCATTGTAGACATGCTTGGACGGGCTGGTCAGCTTCAGGAAGCACATAAATTTGTGGAGAGTTTATTATCCCAGCAAGCGCATGGAGTGTGGGGAGCACTATTCAGTGCTTGCAGTAGCAAGACTGAATTTAAGATGACTGAATCCATTGCCAACCATTTGCTCTCTTTGGACCCTGAAAATAGTGGCTATCATGTGACTCTCTCTAACCTGTACGCAAATCGAGGCATGTGGGCTGGTGCAGTCCAAGTTCGGAACATTTTACAAGATAAAGGGTTGATGAAGCCGCGTGGTCATAGCATTGTTAGTTAAATGGTGGATCAAAAACTATAAAAGCTATACGGTGCTAAGAATCTCCAAAATTATTTAACTGAGTACTTCGTGCGGCTCCCAAATATCTCACAGGTATTTCAAAAGCTTCGCTTACCCTGTTTTTCAATCAGAACTTGGTCAGTTCATTTTAAAATGCATCGCATATTTTTCTTTTCTTTTCAAGGTAACAGCCCTTCGTTTCTGCAACTGTTACTTTAGTGACTATTGTTGGACTGATTATCCGAATATCTAACTGTAAATGTTATGACATAGGATTAAGCATGTATTGCATTCCTGGATCCTGTGATTTCTTGTGCCTTACTCTCCAGGCATCGGTTGATGGCCACCTGGCTGGGGCAGTACGTCGATGGCCAGGCGAAGATACGAGGAGATGGTCAGACGGGCCTCTCACCTCGTCGGCGAAGATTAGAGAGAGGCAAGCTAGAAATGGAACTAGACAAGTGACAACTTAGCCGCAGCTTGCGAGGTCATTGCAGCTGCCGGGCGAGCGCCTTGAGGCCCATGCACCTGCCGGAGCTGTTGCCTATTCCCACAAGACGGCTGCACGACTGCATGCCTTCATAGCTTGCTGCTCGAGAGGAATAGAGGAGGGCAGAGCGGGTGGCCACTGGCCTCTTACTCTTGCTGCCAAAGACTCAGCAGATAGTAAGGGGCATACGTGCAAATACTCAAAATTTGGAGGGAAAACATGAGAGAGTTGTTAAAAGAGAGGACTAGAATCCAGTAGGATATACATGGATGGCTCTCTTTGTGACACACCACCATCCAATCACCCCTTTCACTCTCTCCCCCTTCTGCACCACTCAAAGCTGCTGCTTCCTCTGCGAGTCCCCCCTCTTCTCCTCCCTCCTAGACACCAGCCCCATCCCGCCCCTCCCAGCTCAGGATGGCCACGGTGATGAAGGCTCTTGCTGTTGCCTCTCCGGTCTCGGCACGGGCACAGCCCCACAGGTGCACAACAGGTATCGACCTCTTTGGAACTGCATTCCCATTTTATATTTATATCTAGTTATGCAGTTAGTCGTTTCCTGGGAGCCTGTGATCAATGCGTGAACGCCTGCTATATGAATTTTTGTTGCATCATGCTTGTTAAAGTTGTCACTAATTTCTGACTGAGGTTGGGGTAAACATGACGGTTCATGGTATAGTTTGCAACTCAGCAAGAACCATTTGATCATTCTCTATTGGCATGTCTAGTGTTGTATGGTTCAGGGAGCTGCATCAGGAAAGTTCGTTACTGCTTTGATGGTTTGTAGTCGTAGAACAAAAGGAACTAAGGAAGATATTCAGAGTAGCTGGCTTCATGGGCATTTAGTAGTATTCCTGTGCCGAAAAAAAATGAGCTAAGAAAAATATTTCCGCCATGTGTTGTTCAGAATGTTTGGAAAGAATAACCATGATACATAAAAATTGTGAGTGAATTCTGGTGTTAATCTGTCTCTTTTTTCTTAAGAAACAATCTCTGTCTACTCTTGACACACAGTTTGGTGAAATGGTGATGAAGTTCTCTGGAAAGCCAGCTAGTAGGACCCTTTTTTTATATATAAAAAATATAGTTCTATGGCCAGTTGTGCCGGCATCACAAGATACAGTTTCTGCTCATGGTCTTGTCGTACCCATTTGCCAATCTGAACGATCTCACACCATGCAGGTTCAGGCATCCAACAGAGCCTGTACTCTTCCTTCAACGGCTTCTCCCTGCAGTGCCGGCCAGCCTCCAGACCACGGCCATGCTGCAGCTCCCGCTCCTCGATGCAGGTGGTGATGATGGCGAAGCCATCCATCCAGTTCATCCAGGGCACGGACGAGCAGACGATCCCGGACGTGCGGCTGACCAAGTCCCGCGACGGCACGAACGGCGTGGCCATCTTCTCGTTCGAGCAGCCGTCGGTGTTCGACTCGTCGGCGGAGCTGGGGGACATCACGGGGTTCTACATGATCGACGAGGAGGGCGTCCTGCAGTCGGTGGACGTGAGCGCCAAGTTCGTGAACGGGAAGCCGGCGCGGATCGAGGCCAAGTACGTGATGCGCACGCCCCGGGAGTGGGACAGGTTCATGCGCTTCATGGAGCGCTACTCCCAGGCCAACGGTCTCCAGTTCGTCAAGAACTAATGACAATCTGTCTATCATCAGTCGCATGGCAATGGTCCATTGCCTTTATCCTTTTCTTTCGCCTGACGACACTGCCTTGATCAGAGTCGTTCATGTTCAGTGTTATTACTAGGGAGTTGGAAAGCAGCTCAAACGAACAGCTGTGTGCCCTGTGATCCTTCCTTTCTGATCTGATGCGAGTGAAATTTTGTAGAAACCATACTACAAAATAATGAGAGGTGCAGTGTTTGTTGCCACTAGTTCTTGACGAGGTGGGCGTCCTGTTTGCCCACCGGCAAGCTTGAATCCATAAAGGGCTCCATCAGTTGCTTATTTTCGGTTAAAGAAATGTTACTATAATAATCTCTCTAGTGCTACGAGTGCCAGGCTGCTACTGGAGCTAATTGTGCAATCACATGAGTTGATAGTGCTACGGTTTTATAGATGTGTCAGGCGTGATAAGAAGAACAAAATGATTCAGGAGTGTTGGTGGTGGTTATAAGTTGACTCGCTAACGCCCACGCTGGGCGTTGTGTATCGCGGCCACGGGTGGCCGTGCCAGTTTGCAGCCGGCACGCAACATGTGGCCGCTCTGGAAGCCAGCCTAGAATTATATTAATACTGGTATGGAGCAAGTTGCCCTCTCTGTCTCCCCCACAATAAGCTGCAATTTGCTCCCAAAAGAAAGAAAGATAAAGAAGCTGCAATCGCTCTCAACTTTTCTGAGGGCCCTTTAGATCTCCGGAATTGAATCAATTTTCAAGAATCAAATTCCAAGAAATTGAATTGTTCCAAATTGAATCAGCTGGAATTAAATTCAATTTCATTTTTCTTGTTTGGGTGCTTTTAGAATTAAATTATTGGAATCAAAATCAAAATGTTGTTTGGGTTGAAATCAGGAACAAGAAACAAGAATTTGTCCTGTTGAAACAAAAAATCGACCAGGAGATAAAAACAAAACATCGATCCGGAGGTAATAACAAAATTACAAAAGAAAAAGATGCATCCTACCTCCAAATAAAAATCTCACCATGCTGCCCATGGCATGGCCACCGCCTATCCCACTACTGGTGATCCACTCCTCCTCGTACTTGATGAACAGCACGGTAGACGCAACGACGGTGTAGGTCAACCTGCAGAAACAACATGGCTGGCTGATGGTCCTTCACCAGAGCCTGTTCTGAGCCGGTGAGCCCAGCTCCACAAGCAGCAGCGTGGCGAGCGCGCCGTTGAGCCGCTCGCTGCTTCGTCTCTCGCAGCACCCCGTTTGCCCTGAGCCAGACGTCGCAAGCATTGCAGAGCGTGCTCCGTCTCAGCAGCCTCAACCTCCATTGTGGTGTCTTAGCTGAGTCGCACTGCAAACACCGCTTCATCTTCTTTGTCGGCCTCATCATGCTTGGCGCGCGGAGGCAATATCAGACGGCGACAGCATCACCAGCCCAGGCACATGCGCGGGTTCGGGACAGGGAGACCTCGCTGTGGCGGCGGCACGTTGAGTCGAGGACGGCGGAGTGAAATCGACGGGGGAGAAGAGAAGATTCGGAGCCTTTCTACGACGTTGGGTCAAAATTGGAGCACGCAATCGAATCGGCGACTAAAAATGGGCCGGAATCAGCGATTCGTTTCCACGGAGCCACCAAACAACCTGAGGTCCGGAATCAATTTCAATTCGACCCAATTCTAAACATCAAACAGGCCCTGATGGTATTCTCCGGTTATTATGTCCACTACCTTCGCATTTAAGAGCTTTAGAGATTTAGAGATCAGTAGTACTCCAGTATACTGCTGCTACAATCAATCTGACCAAGAACAGATTTCTAAACAGATCTCTGTCTATGGATGGTACTTTCTGGGGGAACAGTCGGTAGCCTGAACTCTCAGTCCAGATTTCTTTTCTTGCAAAAGCAGAAGAAAGGGTTGAAGGTTTGGATCATAGCAAAAGGATACCTGGAATGCTCCCTGGAAATACCCAGCCACACTGAATTATCTGAGCCGTTTATATTGAGCTTTTATAGAACCACTACTTAAGTTTACGAGTTTAGTGCAAAAAACTGGAGTATTGTCACAAGTCTTTCCTAGGAGTAAGAAAGACAGATCGCCTGTCTGGGCATCACTGTCACGAGGAAGGAACCATCCTCCAATCGGACCTCCGGGTCAGTACCTGTGCAAGTGCCCCAAATCATTCAGACGCACCTGCTGCTACAGGAGCATGCATCAACAAAAGCGGATCCAATCGTCCAGGGTCTAGCTAGTGTTTGTTCTCTTCACTTTCTTGCACTCTTTTACAGTAAACTTTGTTAACTTTTCCACCAGCCGTAGCCTCTTCTGTCCCCCCATGTCAGGTTTGGATGGAGCTGTAGACTGAAAATTGCTCCGTTTCGAGAGGGATTTGTTTACAAGGGCAGACATGCCAGCTTTGTTGGGGAGGATGGACAGCGAGGGTTCCGATTGTCATGTGTGTCTCTTCTCTTGTACTCCTTCATTCTCGCCTTCAACCTTCATGTCCCTGTCCACCATTCCCTGGCCCATGCATCACTGATGGCTGGCGCCACTGGCACCATTCCACTTATTCTGCTCCTATTATCCTAATAGCAAAATTGATACTCTCTCCGTTTTTAAATTGATATCATCGTTGACTTTAAACATTAACTTTGACCGTTTGTTTTATTAAAAAAATTAGTTAAAATGTGTAAAATTTTAAGTTGTGATTCAAATAATTCAAATAACAAATAAAATTATAATAAAATATATGATATTTATCAAAAAAAAAGTTTGAATAAAACAAATGATCAAAGTTGATATTAAAAGTTAACGGCGACATCAATTAAATTGAACGGATGGAGTAGTAAATATTTTTCTTGAAAAGGAAATTGGAAATGCCATTGAGCAGACGCATAACTAAGTATCATCGTGCAACTGAAAAGACAGCAACTCAGCAAGGAGAGAATTCCATTGAGTGGCACGACGCTTGACTATTTCAAAATCTCCCATGATCGTCTTCTCGCTCTCGAGATTAGTCAGAATTGATGGGAGTAATTAAGATGAAGAACTAGCTTAACGAACTACTACAAATGCATATGGGAGGAATATTTTAGTTGCAAGTAGTGGCTCCGTTTCGCAAGCTAAATTAACGCGAGAGATTAGTCAGAAGTGATGTTTGACATGATCTCCACTACAGCCCTGCGCCGGTCAAACGCACCACGCACGCAACAGCTTCCGTGCGACCTTGTCCTTGCAGATTTATCTCAAGATCCTGCAGGAGTAATTTCGTCGTGAAGAAGATTGATTGATCCGTCACGCGCACTGCAGATCACTCGTAAATGTTCTAATCCAAATACGCTAACAGTTGATCAAACAATAAATCTCCTAGAACTAAAATTTTTCTTTTGTAGGAGTAGGATTTTGAAGAAAACCAAAAATGGATATCTGCATGGATGGAACCGATGCGGCAAAAAGGGGGGAGAGAGAGAGATCGCGGTGAGGACAAGAAGCTCCGTTGTCGTCGTCTCGTCGTACCTCCCTTTTTCTTCTCTCTCTCTCCAGAAACAAGCGAGACGCAGAAAAAACCAACGGCTCCGTTCTTTCTCTCTCCTTGCGCTGTTTCTCTCTCATCAGGTCATCATCATTAGGACAGGTAGTAGTCGGGAGGAAGGAGAGAGAAAGACTCGAGCCGCCTACAACTGGGAGGAGAGAGAAAGAGGGGCGAGCATGCATATCCCTTAGCAGCAATTATTAACTGCTCCGTCCCGACTCCAACTCCACCACCTAAACCCGCAAACAAAAACAATTGCGCGCAACCGCAGGCAAACGAGGCGCAGCCGACCCAGCCCCAGCGGCGACGAGAGGAGGCGGACGAACCCGACGGCAAGCTCTCCCTCTTTCTCCGGCGGGAACCCTAGCGGTTCGAGCGGTCGGCCAATGGCGGAGGACGGCGAGAAGGCCGCCGCCGCGCCCGCCGCAGCGGCGGCGGCGGCGCCCGCAGCGGAGGGAGGCGGCGGGAACAAGGAGGAGGAGGAGAGCGTCAAGCTCTTCGTCGGCCAGGTGCCCAAGCACATGGCCGAGCCGGACCTGCTCGCCATGTTCCGCGAGGTGTGCGTCGTCGACGAGGTCACCGTCATCAGGGACAAGGCCACCAAGGTCTCCCGAGGTAAGGATCCCGGATCTGGGCTCGTTGTCTTCCTCCGGGCTCGATTCCGCGCAATGCTGCGCCGTTGTTCCCTTCCGTAGGCAGTTGTCGAGCTCTGCTGCGTTGCTTGTGCTCGGTTCACGTTTTTTTTTTTTGGGTGGCCAATGCCGGCGGAGGAATCTGACTGTTTCGGAGCGTTTGCAGTTAGTACTGTTTTGACTTCGTTTTTTTTTTTTCAATTTGGGGATCCATTTGCTCCAATGCTGGAGCGAGATCTCGCGTCGAATTCTCTGTGCGCTGGACTTTGGGCACAAATTGGAGCGAGCTCGTAATCATGTGAGCTCGCTGTGTTTGCTTCTTCAATGCCTGCCTGCTGCCTGTCGTTTGTTTTCGTTTTGACTTTTCTGTGTTGACTCAGCATTTTTGTTTAGACGTTTGAGAAAAATTATTTCCTTGGCGTGGCTTGAATTTATTTTGGACCAATGCAAGCTTAAATGTGCTACAATTGCGATGGAATTTCTGAGACTGGAGTCCAGTCCACTCATTGCGTATGCTTCGGTTTTTTTGTACATTTCCTTCTATTGATTATGGTGTCAACGTAATGCAGGGTGCTGCTTCCTCATTTGCCCTTCTAGGGAGGAGGCTGATAAGGCCATAAGTGCATACCACAACAAGCACACGCTCCCCGGGGTATGTGGTCAATCAGACTTTTGTTTCCTTGCCTTCTAGTTGTAATAGCATTTTTTTTTTCCTTGCCGTCTGCATTGGTAGAATTATTACTGACTGAATCTACCATAGCGCCTTAGCTACCGCTGTGTTGCAGCCTACGACTATCCAATAATCCGGTGGGCAGGGGCACATTGTCAGCTAATGTGTGTCTTTATCCGTTTGGTGGAATCAAATGAATCTTCTTTCGTGCCATCTTTTCATGGTAGTTTGATACCTTGTAATCTAATCTTCATGTTGCTATTGTGGTATTTGACAAAGTTAGTATACTTAGCCTCATTTCCGAAAATGTATTAACTATTATTGATAATGTCCAATGTTGTGATTATGGACTCGGTTGCTGTCACGTCAGATGGTATATGGGATATTAGAGTTTTGTTTTCATGGTCAGTCCTTACAAGTGGATGATCTGATTTTAGGCCCCCATCAAATTTCAATCTCATGTAGCATCTCTCAACAAAGGCTAATGAAGCCTAAAACAGAGGGTATATTTGGTTAGAGGGCCTTAACCATACTTGTTGAGTTGATATTCTACAGCAGTAGAGTTTGGTCGATGAAAAAGTGAATTCTTCACCAGAAACATAGTGGTCTAGGCTGTCAGTGACAGCGTGGCAACCTACCATAAGTTAAGCCATCAGTTTGCCATCACACTTTTGTATCCTCTTGTATGGAAACGAACTTTTTGTAGCTTCAGTTTTGTGGCACACCTAACTGAGGTCTCAAACCAAGCAATGGGCTCATAGTGACCGGCCTAACACCGATGTTCATTCTGGCCCCTTATCCCATCAAATATGGAGAAAGAAAATTCAGATAGCTGCAGCAGTTGAATATGAACAATACCTGACTAGGTTCCAAATTCTGAAACAAGCGTACTTTTGTATCTGTGAGCATCAGTTGTGACCTACAGTCTGAATGAATAAAGATCAAAATTGCACTAAAACTTATACTGTGTATAGTTGCAGTAAATTGAATGCTTCCTTTCTTGAGTTGTCTTGAATGAAATAATCACATAGAGAGGGACTAAATATCTAATCCCACACTTTCTAAGATGGATTGTTGTTGATTTGTGAAGTAGCATCATTTCGTGTAACTAACTGAGGCAAAAGTTCACCAAATAAGGGTGGTGATATGAAAGATTCTATAAAGTCCTGGGAGTTGGATGCACACTCTATTGTTGGGAAAAATTTGGAGTGCTGTATAGTTGGCAAACACTGACTTTGTGGAGCCATCTATCTATATGCCCATTCCTAATGTTCTATAATTCATGCAAAACAAAGAAATTGTAGCTTAATTTGCTTTCTTTTAGACTCTTCACACCTCTTGATTTTCTCTTTCTAACTCAGGCATCAAGTCCTTTGCAAGTGAAATACGCTGATGGCGAGTTGGAGAGGCTGGGTATGGTTACTCTTTAAGTAAAACTTAATTTACTTCTTCATTAATATAATATAATGATGGGAAGTTCTCCTTCATGTTTGAGGAAAAAAATAAAGTTGTTCTTTTCTATGCTAGTGTTGTACACTGTTTCTTTCTCAAGATTATCTTGCCAATTTGTACTGATATATGAGCTGTGGGCTCATGTTTATACTTTGACTTCCAGAACACAAGCTTTTCATTGGAATGCTCCCAAAAAATGTTACGGATACTGAATTGGCTGATTTATTTTCGAAGTATGGAAATATCAACGACTTGCAAATTTTGAGAGGTTTGCAACAAACCAGCAAAGGTAAGAGTGGAGAAGTTGCTTTGTTATCAACATAGCTTGGCGCTGCTGCTTTATCATTTCAAATGCATATTGTAATTGACTTCGATTTTGTTAGCTGGCTGTGCCTTCCTCAAATATGAAACAAAGGAACAAGCCCTGGCAGCTATTGAGGCTCTAAATGGGAAGCACAAAACAGAGGTTTGTCAACCCAAAGCATTATTTTCTTATTTTTAAACTAGTCACAGATTTTTTTAGACATACTGTATGATCTAATTATGCATATATGCTCAAACTCACCTTGATTTCATCAAGATTGTCCTTGCCTGATATATCCAGTCAACAATTCCTACCTGACTTCACTTTAAAATTGATGATTGCAGTACTAATATGTGTGGGCACAATACAAATTTTGGAATTTATGCCCACTTATGAAATCACTTTCACTGATAGATAATAATCAGAGGCATTTGAAAAGGCGACATGTCCAACAGCTACACGTAGCCGAAATGCGTATGTTGAGATGGATGTGTGGTCACACGAGGAGAGATCATGTCTGGAATGATGACATACGAGAGAGAGATTAGGAGTGACACCAATTGAGGAGAAACTTGTGCAACATCATTTGAGGTGGTTCGGACATATTCAACGAAGACCACAGGAGGCACCGGTTCGTAGCGAGATGTAAGTCGGCGAAACGGTGTGAAGAGAGACAGAGGTAGACCAAACTTGACTTGGGAAGAGTCTGTAAATAGAGATCTAAAGAATTGGGATATCGTCAAGGAGTTAGCTTTGGATAGGAGTTCGTGGAGGCTAGCAATTCTCGTTCCTGAACCTTAATTGTCGTCAAGGAGTTAGCTTTAGATAGAAGTTCGTGGAGGCTAGCAATTCTCGTTCCTGAACCTTAATTGTCGGTTGTTGCTTCTTTTTAGTCGTCTCTAGAGGTTTCATCTCTAGCCTACCTCAACTTGCTTGGGACTAAAGGCTTTGTTGTTGTTGTTGTTGTATTAGTAAATGCAACAAGGCCCAAACTTTATAGTTGCTTCATTGTTAATCACTGTGTACATTTCTGTTATTATATTTTTTAATGGCTCATCTTGAAACCTTTTGGCTTCACTATATTATCTTTCCTGTATTGTTTCAGAAACTCTTGCTTAATTTCATCAAGATATATCTCAACAAGTTTATATTTTATAGGGTTCTAGCGTGCCATTGGTTGTCAAATGGGCTGACACTGAGAAGGAAAGGCAGGCTCGGAAAGCACAAAGGGCTCAATTGCAGTTATCCAATATGCCCAATGCAGGCCCAATGCAGCAGTCATCATTGTTTGGAGCACTACAGATGGGATACGTGCCTCAATATAATGGATATGGTTACCAGGTTTGCTGTGCTATTGTTTAACCTCGTCTGCATTTTATATGCCTGCGATCCAAATTCACTTTTAAGAAATGTTCTTTACAATATCTTTACCGAGTGTCTTGTAGAATGTATTTGCGCATTTCTTGGGGGCCAGAATATGTTTGACCCTTGGAGCTTCAGGAAACTGAACTTTGTGCCGTAAACAAGCAAAACAAACCTCAATATATACTGATTTTGGTGCTCTTTACAGCCGACAGGAACATACGGACCTATGCAGTACCCCCTATCTCCTATGCAAAATCAAGCCACCTTCCAGAATATGGTCCAACCTGGGAATCAAGGAAACTCTCTGGGAGGAATCAATCCTGAACTATCCCCCAGTTCAGTTCAAAGATCATTTAATGCAATGCAGTTGGGCAGCCCCTATCCTGCTGTCCCTGGTATGCAATATGCTGGGACATATCCTGGCGGCCTCATGAACAATCGCCCTTTCGGAAATTCTCACAATTCAATGAAAATCCCAAGTGCAAATACCAATTCCGCCATACCTTCCAGTCCAAGCAGTAATGTTGGCGGGCAGATTGAAGGTTAGCCACATTCAGTACCCTGTTTATCTATTCATTAAGGCCCTAAAGAAAAGTTACATTCTATAGAGAGTAGATGTAGTCTTTAGCACATACATTTTGTCTCTCTTTATTTACAATATCAAAATATTGTGTACATTTTGTCTCCAAATCATGTAGACTATTATTGCTTACATTTCTGCATCAGAAAATGTGAATATGTGGTATATTCCAGCACATATACTGGAGAATGATTGAGAGCTCTGATTGCTGTGATGCAATATACTTCACCGTGTTTTAGTAGCTATTGTTGTGATGCCCGTTTCTTTTTGAAGCCAAATAATCATGTCTACAGGTCCTCCTGGAGCGAATCTATTCATATATCATATCCCACAAGATTATGGAGACCAAGAACTGTCCAGTGCGTTTCAGAGTTTCGGGCGAGTATTAAGTGCTAAGGTGTTTGTAGACAAAGCGACGGGTGTCAGCAAATGCTTTGGTAACCCACCTCTATTTCTATCTAGCTGTCTCTCTGCACACAGCTTGCTAATTGTGCTAACTGCTATGTAACCCGTCCTGCAGGTTTTGTGAGCTACGACTCTTCTGCTTCAGCACAGGCTGCCATCAGTATGATGAACGGGTTCCAAATAGGCGGTAAAAAGCTTAAAGTACAACTCAAGAGAGAAAATAACAAGCATAGTAAACCTTATTGACACAAGCAGTTGTTATGACCACGCGATCAGATTCTCGGTACATATTTGTCAGATAATTGATGGTTACTCAACATTGTTTCCCGAAGCTCCTCCAACCAGCAGCAAGTTCGGCGCGCCGTCTACATGGGAGCCCGTGTACCTTTGTTCAATTCACATTCTTGAAAAGATTGTCACGTTGTGTAATTCATTGCAGCATAGTCGTAGCATTTGTACCATTACACCCTCTAAATTAAACAGGACTGTCAATTCATTCAATTTCCATCTTATCGCCTGACAAAATTGTTGCTCCTGGTCCCCTTGGCAAATGCTTAAAAAACACAATGTTCTTCCTCTGTTCCATAACAGAACTAAGAGTTTTGCACCAAATAAAAGCGATTGATTTACTACAGATCAACGCTGAAATGCAAAAACATAGGAGTAGCAGAAAAATGCACAAATATAAATATTTTTAAATTTGAATAAAATCAAAGTCTTTTAATTTTAATTAATAATATTAAAAAAATATAACTAAAAAATCTGCGCGACAATTGTCGTATTTTTCATGTATATTTTTGTTGTGCACTTTTAATTGAAGCAGTAAATTTTAAATTTATTATTTAATAAATAAAATTATAATTGCTTTGACATAATAACAAAGTTTCATAAACATATTCTTCGGTCTAAAAAGAAGTTGTCGATATAGTTTTCAAAGCATAAGTGTGACTTTGTTATCTATAAAATATTTAATAAAAAATACTATCGGTACACTTTTAAAAAAATATTTTTAAAACAAATTATTTCTAATTTTGTAACTCAATAAATTTAAAATTATTTTTAATTTATATTAGCAATGTTTGATTAAAACATTACGTCTAATTTTACTATTTTTTACCGAAGTTATAAGCGGGAAAAAATTGAATCTCAGTTCTTGTAATAATCGAGAAGCATTTTTAAAAGGTAAAACAATTTAAATTATCTAAATATATATTTTTATAACATATAAAAGTCTTTAATTGTAGCATATACTTGAAAAAAAAATTATAAAAGATCTATGTATAAAATTTTAAATGGTGAAAACATCGGACATATATTTTATATTTTGTTAAGAACCTAAATGCAAAACTGTCTAAGATTTTGAATCAAAAACTATCTAAGATTGGTGTAAGAACGAGGTTATATTTTATTTTTGATTTTATGAAAGGTGTAAAAGCAAAAGTATATTTAACTTTTTGTGCATCAAAGAATTGATTTGACGATAATGTAATTTTAGATAGATAAAAGACTGTGACAGTATAATGTGTGAACTTGAAAAAACTAAATGATAACACAGCTGTTCATGTCTGCTCTCGTCGTCGAGTAACGAGATTTGAAAGAACACACGACGTTTAATATATAAAAATTTGTATATGATAAAAAAATATTAATTCTTTATTATTAATAATCAAAATAAGACTTTGGCTAAATTTAGATGAAACGAGAGTACACAATTTACAAGTAAGCCATGCGAGTTAAACTGAACCAGAGAAACAGTGCACTGTCAAGCCATAATTGCGCTTGCCCGTGGGCCATGTCACTGACTGTGTGGGTCTATACGGTCCTTCCGTGGACTCTACAACACTTGCCTTACTAGCGGCGGTAATATTGCAACTGAGCTTTTATTTACCCAAAATAACATTAATAAGTTGCGAGCAAAGAAGCCGATTAGCAATAATATCGATCTCTACTAATCAACCTTGTCCGCCACCCCTGCGAACCTGCAGCGCCGCCAGCCGGCGGCCTGCTCTTCACCTTGCCGTAGTAGTACTCCGTGAACGGCGGGAACCCGTCGTCGAGGCCGGCGACCATGGTGGGCGACGGCGCGACCTGCATGAACATGTAGTTCCCGGCGAAGAGGTCCCCGACGTACGGGCGGCCCTCCCTGAGCCGCGCCGCAACCGTGGCCACCGACGCGCGCACCCTGGCGCCCACGGCCGCCGCCTTCCGCCGCAGTGCCCGCGCGAGGCTCGAGACCCTCAGCCGCGGCCTCCCTCCCCTCCGCCGGCCCCGCGCCTTGCTCCGCCTCCTGGCGACCGCCGCGCTGAGCGCGCGGTAGTAGGAGCGGTAGTGGTCCTGGATGGAGGAGGTGGCCGCCGGCTGCTGCTGCGGTTGTTGGTCGGCGTGTTCGCTTTCGTGAGAGGAGGGAAGCTTCTTGAGCTTGCGGTAGGAGAAGCTGCTCGTCACCAGGTACGAGCCGGCCGGCATCGGCATGGCGGAAGCGTGGTGGTGGTGCCGGAGCCCCAAGGGCGAGGGAGAGTAGTACTACAGTACTGCCCTACTACTACTGGAACGATCGTGCTGTGCTTGTGTTATTTAGCACGGAGCTCGTGCGATGATGAGTGGCTAAACCGGATCAGCGATCCATGGTAGCTGGGGCCTGGCGGTGGGGGGTGCCATGCCACGACTGACGTGGACGCATGAGTGATCCACGATGATGAGGGTGTCAATGCGGTTGGACGGCTGTTGGACGGGCGCTGCAGCGGCGGCGTTGGAGGTGGTCACCTCCATGAATGAATGACTCGGAGCTTCGGCTTCAGCGGCAACTCCGTCATCAGTGAAGGTCGACGAGCTACCAGCCGCACGGCACCTCAGATGGGAAACGAGTAGCAGTGCTCAGTCGTACAGGCAACGCGATTAGTGAGTACAGGAGTATGCCGTACTGTCCTTGGGAGTATGTGGACCTACGACGACAAACAGTTCTTGCTTTGCACGGCTGATCTATCTAATCGGGAGGGATCGATGGTCCTTTGTCCTGTAGAGATTAACGAGCCCAATTTATGCCTGCCACGCGCGCGCCGCATAGGTGGTTTGGTGCTGCGGCGACGCAAACACAGCCATCTCTCGGAGCAGGTTTCGCGTCCCGCACCGACGCCTGGGGGGCGGTGCTCAATCACCTCACAAGGTTGGTCAGGCTCTCCTCTTCCCCGTGACCGCGCCAGGCGCTCGTAAATGCGAGGACACGGCTTCTGTGTGCGACACGGGCCTTCACACCGCTTATTATAGCCAGTTGCAGACAGTACCTCGAGTAATCCATTCCTAGCCAATACGAACAGAGCAGGAAACCACAAGATCACAGCAGAGAGATAGGGCTCCGATGAGAACGTGGATGCAAAACCGCCCCCGTGATCTGGAGGCGAAAGCCGAGCTCTCTCATGTAAGAAAAAGGTCTTTACACTTGAAGATAGATCAATCCTCTTCCGGCTGAACACCGGCAGTACAACAGCAAACCTTGGGCAAGCGAGCGCGCCTGTGCTACAGAAGGGCCTGCCCCCGCTGTGGCTTTGACCACGACGCACAGCTACTCGCCGCCCGTTCGCCTTATACCCCCGTCCCACCCACCACCCATATTTACATGCACTAACAACAAGTATAACAGCACGCCGGTGCAGGGGTGCTTTGGCCACCCGCCCGGGAGCTGATCGGCTGGCTATAACCAGATTGATAAGCCAACGGTGGAGCCCCTCTTCCAAATATCCACCTCTGATTTACCTTACCTCTGGTTAGCCGCGTGTTCCGTTCATCATAGTAAGCTCATTACGATACATAGCATCACGACAAAAACGGCCCGCCAACAGGAAATTTTCCGTCTTCCAGTAGCAGAAGCTGCAAGAGCAATTTAAATTGTCAGCGAATTGTAACAGCATATTGCTACAATCATATGAGATGAACGTGCAAACATCAAGCGGTAAACAAGCTGATGGTGCGTTTGGATTGGTTTATCAAAAACATTGCATTTTTGCTAGCTGATCAGTAACATCAATTCCTGTTCAAAGTAAAATGTAAGAAAAAAGTTAAAAGGCAAAATGTGTGACCTATCTCACGAACAGAAACTGTTACCAAAATAGAAAAGGATGAGCTTCTAAAATCCAGCTGCAGGATATATACAGGTGAACTTGTTTTATTTTGAACACTGTTTTACTTCATGCACATTCTACAACATATATGTAAGTTTAGTTTTAGGTAGAAAGGAGACTCACATGAATTAGGTGCAGGAGCAACTTGTGACATCTCAGCAGGACCTTCTCTTCTTGCATGCGCATTTGGAGCAGAGTTTGTCGTCCCTGTTCTAGGCTCACTTGGAGGATGTGCATGAGCAAAAGAAACAGATGGCAATGGCGATCGTGGTAGAGCTGGAGATGGAACAGGAGGGGAGGCACCATGCATACTAGGATCATGTGTAGAATGACTACCATGAGACCGTGACCATGGATGTGGTGGCAAAGTAGAATGATGACTATTAGGTGCAGGCTCAGCAGCTGGTGTTATATGGCCTCTTTTCTTTGGTTTGTTGCTGTACGGACATCCAGATGGAGGTGGAGCATGTTGGGGTTGCGGGACTGGTAAATGTATTGGAGGAGGTGCTGGAGCCTGAAACCCATTGTTGTCATGATCGTGGTGATGGTGGTGATGCCGGTGATGAGCATGATGATGCATGGGTGCTGGACTAGGTGCATCAAAACCACCCCCACTATCTAAAGAATGGTTAAGGTAGGATGAAAGGCTAATCTGCTTTACTTTGCCAAACACAGTATGATTCAGACCAAGGTTTCCTGAGGATGATGATGAATTAGTGATTGTCCGTGCTAACTGCTTCATCCTTGGTACAGAGGGCTCATGATTTCCCACTTCAAGGAAAATGAAGGTCTCGACAACCGTAGGAGGAAGGATTGTTGAACCATTTGAATTCGTCAATTTGATGTACAGATTCTGAAATGCACAACATCAAGAGTTCAAATGAAGAGGGAAAAGACACTACATACAAAAATACAACATGTTTTCCTAAATTGCTAACTTGGCTTACTTTAGAACAGCAGGTCCAGTGTTAAAAATGAAAGTGCTTAGAACAGCAGGTCCAGTGTTAAAAATGAAAGTGCAACTATCTGTTCGCACTTTTACACAATGTTATTCTTACAAAAAAAACATAGATAGTTTCATCTTTTGAACCGGTGTAGTGTGCCTATGTGATCTATGGCACTTACAACTATTTGAATTTGCACGTATGCCATTGCAAAGTAATGAACAATAGCCAAAAAGTTATGTAGCAAATTGCACTATATCTACAGATTATATGCATCAATTTATAACCACACATAGATTTAAAGAGTAAATGTGTATCCTCAGTTGAAGCAATGAAGACAAATAAATGGAAATTAGACCATAAGACACTAACCTCATATGTACTGAGCAGTAGTCCTGCTTTCATTTGATCCTTCAACTCATTGGTTCGGTCTTGTATCTTGTAGATAGGATAGTTCAGAGTGAAATTGAAAGTTGCATGGGGCTTCTGAAGAAGAAAAGCAGGTTGTGGAGGGATAATTGTTATTCCTCCCGGGAATTTAAGTACTTCAAAGGAGGATGAATTCCCAAACAGAGACTCAGTCAAGTGGAGTGTTGACTGCCGTACCACCAAAGACATAAAAGATGATCTAAGAATGCTCAACCATGTTGATGATATGGTCAAGTTCTCTGGGTAAGGGACAATGCTGAAGATGACATTTGTCCAGTTTGATCCAACTAATGGATGCAGTAATTTCACAACAACCTGTGTAGAAGCTAAAGAATTAGTTTAGGGCACAATGACACAAGAATCATGAGGTTTGTAGATAAAGGTAAGTTTGATGGAGGCAGTACAGTAGAGTTTGGAATGCCAATTTCCTCATAGATATCCAATTCGAGTCTCGATTTATTTCCAATCAGCTCAGGAACAGTCTTGTGCAGCCTAAAGCTCGCCATTATATCATCTGCAAAATATAAGATCATTAGTAAAACATGCTACTACTTGCTATGAATTCATTATATAATTAAGTCATGCAAGCGATGGGATCTTCAAATGATAATAAAATTTAATAACTCTCATATGGTTTGGGAAAAGACCACACTAGGAACTGCTCTCTAAAGATCTATGAAGATTCACTATGGGAGTGACCGGATTCCCTCATTTCATAACTAAGATCGATACAAATAACAAATCAGAACTCATCAATTTTTTATTTCACAGCCTAATTGAAACTCATTCAGAGTAACAGCATGACACACTGTTAGCCTGCCACATTCAGTTCCTAAAATAGACAAGAGACACAACATAGCTTTGGCAAATTTAACTAGTGTTTCTGACTGGAATGGAAACTCATTCAGAAGAACAGCATGTCGCTGTTAGTCTGCAACAGATTCATTAGCCCTGACATATTGGAATCAGATAGAGCATTAAAAACTACGTGTTACTCAAATAGGCAACTGACACGATATAACTGGGGCACCCATCAACAAATTTAGCTTAAGTGTTTATGACTTCAAGCCAACATCTATCAAACACCAATGGCAGTGTACTTGTCTAAATTCGGCAGTAAAGTTATTCCTCAGTATTTCCCAACTTACTTTCTCGAAATAGCACTATTCCCCTAATACAGTGCATGCCAACATAGGTTCCTTCCTTGTAAGTGACTCAAATTTCCATCCAAACCCTGCACACTTTTGGCAGAAAATTCCCGAAGAATTCAACCTAGCTATTCTGTCCCAAAAAGGGCACCGACACATACCTAACAGATCAAATTCAAGCAACCAAGACCACTAAAATGTCGCTAAATTTGCAGGCGCTGCACTAATTGGATGATGAGACTGCAGAAAAGAGCTTCTAGAAGATCCATCTCGGGCTCGGAACCAAACTTAAGCTGCAGCATGTTGACCAGGTTCCTGGCACTCTAGTCGATTCAAAATTCCACCCCCAAATTCGCCCGTATACAGTGTGTGAACCCAGATCCAAAGCTGACCATTAACCAGTGGACATCATGTGCAGAGTGAGCATAAATCAAGCAAACAGCGACTACAAGTCGGCCACAGGCATAGACGCGCGAAGCGGATTTGAAAGCGGGAGCGAGATCTCGCAATGCCGACACGCTCACCTCCCAGCTCATAGCCCGGATCCGGGCCCTCCGCGCCCCTGCCCCGTCCGGCGAAAGGCGGGAGCCAGAACACCGCCGAAAGCACCACCGCAACCCCGAGCACGAGCGCCGCGACGCATTGCAGCCGCACCGGCCTTGCTCCCCCGCAGCACGCGCGGCTCCCGCTACCGCCCCTTCCACCTCCGCTTCCGCCTGCGCCGTCGCGCGCCCCGTCCGGCGGCTGCTGCGCCTCGCCGGCGTCCTTCCCCATGCGGCGCGATCTCACGCATCCCGGCCGGCACCCGCGGCCGCCGACGAGGAGGAGGAAGAGACGAGACGCCCCGCCATTGCCGCCGCTGCGAGCGCAGCGCAGGTCGCGGGGTTGGTGGTGGTGGCTGGCGCTAGGGTTAGGGTCGGGCCGGGTGGGGCGTTGCTTAAGGAGGAGGCGATGGAGGTGGGCGAGAAGGTGAGAGAAAGTGAGAGGTAAACCGCAGCGAGGTGAAATGCGGGAACCGAGGAGAGAGGAGACTTGTTGGAGCCTTGTGTGTGTGTGTGTGTGGGTGGGGGGGGGGGCGATTAGTGAGGAGGGGTGAGTGATGGACTTCTGCTGAGCTGAGCTTAGTGGTGGGTAAAGCTCCTGCACTCGGAGAGATAGGTTCTTAAACTCGTTAATTAGGATTTGGTTGCGTTCGTGTGGACTATGTTTTGCTTTTTCGCGAACATTTTAAATTTAATTTATCCGGGCGATTGTTCCCTTTATCTTGTTTTCTTTTGGGCTTTTGTTGGGATGGTTTGAAGGAGTCAATTGATAATTTAAGACTTATTTTGTTAGGTTTCGATAATTTGAGACATTGATTTACTTTTATATATTTAAATAATTTTATGTATCATTCACACGTAGATAGTGAGCACGAATTTTAAATTGTAAAAAAAAAAATTTGTCCTGTTGTCAAATTCGCGTAGTGGAGTCTACTAAAGCGGCGCCACAGGAGATCCCGCCTGAGCTGGCGTCGGGTGCAGGTCAGATGGACGGATGGATGGGTGAGCCACCGCCGGACTCGGAGCGACTCGAGTCACTCGGCCCGTGACACGCGGGCCCGGGTGCCCTCCCCTTCCTTTCCTTCCCTTCCCGGAACCGACAACGCTGTCACGGAACGATGCCGGTCCGTGCACCTGGTCCTCTGCGCCGTTACCTTCGGGACCCGCGTCAGCGTTCGTTCGAACACCACCAGGGCTCGAGAACCGGGTGCACGGGGAAACCGGGGTTGCTTCCTCAACGCCGCTCGTGGAACAGCGCCATGCGAAACAGATCAGCGGCGGCGCTCCGGCGTCAAGCCTGTCCGGCGTACGGGCAGACCACGCGGCAGAAACTTTATGGCCGTCGCTGACAAGGGGGACACATGCATTCCCCGCCGGTGAGTTCGGAACTCGCTGTCGGCGGCGGCGGAGAGGAGACGGCGCCTGGGATACGGCGATCGCGCGCGCCGCTTTTCAAGGACAGTGCAGCTGACCGGTGAGCTACTCGGCGCTTTGCCGGCCTCGCCTGGCGTCACCGCGCGCGTCTAGAAGATGGGGATGTGTCTTCTCCTCGCTTCCTCTCCTCGGCTCCTGCCCTGCAATGCAGGTTCGCTCGCACGTGTCGGCTCGTCTTGGTTGGTCCGTGGATGGTGGACACCCATCGAGATCGTCATTTTTTTTCGCTGATAAGGCCATTTAATTACGAAAAATTTGCATATTTTAAATTTAAAATATTGTATTTTTGATAAATTTGTGAATGATATATAAAATCATTTTATATTTTATAAATTTAATGATAAATTTTTAAAGCATGTTATTTTTACTGATAAAAATCTAAAAGTGTTGATGGCTCCATTATGTTTACTGTGGTACTGTAGTAGACGTACTACGTTGATGTGATGCGTTTTTTCTTTTATTCTTTGCTTACGTTTCATTAATTCCATTGTCGGTACGCGCTGGTACGTAGTGGTGCAAATCTTAAAGTTCAAGACTCTCCGTATCTATTTAGGGTGCGTTTGAATCCAGTTGGATTCTAAGGCTTGGAAAAAAAAAATCTGATAGTGTTTCAATTAGATGAGTTTTTAAAAAGATTATAAAATTTTATAAAATTCATAGATTTAAATTTTACTCAAAAATTTATATCATAATACAAATTAATATAGCTAAAATGATAAAATCACTTAATCCAAATAATTAAGATTTTAAAATTTAAATTATAGAATTCAAAAATTCTGCTAAAATCTCATAAACCAAACGATAGAGATTTTAAAATCTAAGAATCCAAAATCTGAATTCTATGATTCAAACAGGCTTTAGGTGTATGCATAAAGATTAAGACGTAAAAAAGGTGTTATATAATAAAAACAAGAAGAAGAGAGATAAAGATAAAAATATATTGAAAATAGAGAAAAGTGTATTAAAAAATAAAAATGACAAGTAAAAAAAACTTGTGAACTTATAAAATGACAAGACAAGTAATTAGAAACAGAAGCAGTGTGTTAGGTTTGTCACGCATTTGTGCTAAAAAGTTCATAGGCTACTGCTACAATCTGACTATTATTTTGATTCAAATTTGACCTCCACTTGGCTCTATTTGAAATGGAGAAAAAATTACATTCTTTTTTTAAAAAAAATTGAATCGATTCCTATAAAATATTTATAAAATTACTTTGAAATTCATAAGTTCCAAAAGAATCTTATTCTTTGGGTGTCAAATTTTGGCTCGGCCTCTTCAATAATTACCTTTCTCTTTCCTCCAAAGTTGGGCCAGGCCTGCCTGGGTGCCGATCCATGAGGCAAGGCCCCGCCCGAAAGGCCGGCTCCGGCTCCCAGGCCGGCAGCCCCTCACACTGTTTGCCATCGCCGTCGCCGGCGCCGCAGCAGCGCGCGCCGCGAAACCCTAGTCCCCCCGGCAGCGCGCAACTCACCACCTCCTTCCGCAGGACGGCGGCAGCGAGAGGAAGGACGACGGCAGGATGGCGACCTCGGCCGCGCGGATATCCCAAGAAGGACTTCTCGTCTGAGGCCTACTCGCCGATTTAGAGATGCGTTTCTCCATCTCTAGAGAGGACGCCGTGGGGTCGGCGTTCATTGCCTTCGGCGTCACATTGTTTGTGGGTTTCGTCTACGCTTCCGTTGTATCCAAGCTGCTTCCACCGTATGAAAATCGGTTTCTGGCTGCCATCCAAAATGATTGGTATGGAATGTCTCAAGCCTTGGCAGATGATTATCTTTTTTTTTTGGTTCGTTTTTTACCCCATATTTTAGTACATTATGCACATATGCACTGATAAGTTAAAGTAGACAATGCTCATGGATCGGCCAGTATTGGCGTGTCAATTATATTACTTTCGGCTGTTCATGTTGTTCTGTCCCTCAGACAGTGAGGCTCATGTAACAGGTTATAGTGTGAATTATGTGCTGCGAAAACTAACTATTTTGCTGCATAATGCACAGGTATTACTGCTTACTTGTGCCCTTGACACTTCCTGTGATCATTGTGGCTGTCTATTTGCATTGGCTTAGCATGAAGATGTTCAAGCACGCGTGATGTAAAAACTGGATGAATTTACGGAACAAATATGCAGCTTTGATCAAAATCTAAGAATCACAGTGCTGATGAAGGTCTCCAGTGAGCTGAAAGTTTCAGTGAATTGTAGAATTATGCAATCAGCAGTTTTTGTTGCCTTCACCAAACTGTACTTGGTTGTACTTCAGTCAGAAATATTATCGATACTTTCTCATACCAATAGCTGCAACCAAGTGCCTGAGTTGATGTTGCGAGGAATCCCTGGACTTGAATTGTATTTGTGACATCTTTGAGAAGGATCTTGATGCAATCACCAAATGCTATAATAAATTGGACACTTTTATACCCAAAACCAAGCTGAGATACCAAATCAGCGTATTGGAACTTTGGGGGAAAAGCTTCTATGTCTGGCGTGGATAAAGAACCACTAAGCTTCAAGTTTGCTGCATAATACTATGATGGCCTCCCTGGATGGTGAAGGAGGCGGAACATGCTGCACCATTGATGTCCTGCTGGAGTAATTTATCAAGTTTTAGTCCTAGGAGCTGGTGAAACTAATTGCTGTTTTACTGGAGTAATTTATCATGTTCCTAGGCCTAAATGGTAAATGTAATATCCCTTGTGTTCTTGCACTATTGTGGATGTTTCAGGGTCTTATTCCTGCATTATGTGCATACGTACTTGTGAGTTTTAAAACGATGGTTCTTGTGAAAATTCCGTATATGAAATCTGAGCCTCTGCACTTAGTGAAGACTAACAATGTTATTTGTGTTATTTATCACGTCTTGTTGGATTCAATTTGGAAAATTGATATGAATACAGCATGCATAAACAAAAGGAACAAGTCCACAAACCTAGCAGGCAATGCATCGGAGTTGCTATATTTATCCTAGATGCACGGGAGAATGGAAGAGGAATATAATCGAGAGGCTGTAACCCTTCTGATTCCGTCAAACCGGCAACTCCGCTCCCTGTCCCCGGACTCCACGGCCCGCGCACTCCAAGCAAAGCCACGAACGACCCATGTCTTCTTTCAATTCCAGCAATAATCCAAAACAAGGGAGCTGGGACATCGAGGAGCGCACGTCCATTGAGCACGGGGAGGTCTGCAATGGAGGTGCAGACCTGATCGCTCCATCCGCGAGCAGTTAGGTAGCGAGTGGTCAGAGGGGGTCGAGTGGACGACTCAAGCCGTCGATCGACCGATCATGGCGTATCTTCGGAACAAGTCGGTGGAGTTCTTGAAGAGGTTCGAGGTGCCGGCGAAGAACCCGTCGGAGGATGCGCAGCGCCGGTGGCGGGATGCCGTCACGCTCGTCAAGAACCGCCGCCGCCGCTTCCGCATGGTCCCGGACCTTGAGAAGCGATCGCAGGTCGCGACCCAGCGCCGCCAGATCCAGGTCCGTCGCCACGCCCGTCCGCGCATCACAACACTGATCAATTTCTTCTTCAATTTTCACCATGATTAGACTCGTTAGTGCACTCTATATGCATGAGCATAACCTGCATGCGGAAAGAAAGCATTGTTCTTTGTGAACGTGTATGTGCGACCGCATTAGTGGCAAATATACACTAGAGTGACTTCTAAATTTGCATGCCTAAACACAACCAAGTGCCTATTCAATTTGCTAAACAAGTCAAATTCAGGAGTTAGAAAAACAGCTGACAATCTTTGTGAAGAATTACTGCTGGGCACATCAATTGCATTTGTACGTAACTACATGGCAGCATTAATCTTGCTTAATTGTGAGGTCTTCAATCCTAATAACACTGTTTCCTGAGAATTTTCATGATCAGAATGTACGCATCTAATTTTATATGGTTTCTTCAATTCTCATGTAAAAAATCGAATTCAAGATCAAGATGATTCTCAAATGCAGCAAAAATTCTTTTTAAAAATTAATATGTCCATTTTAGTTAGCATCTGCATCTGGAAATAACTCAAAATGTCTTTGCTATTTCACAGGAAAAGCTTCGTGTGGCACTCTATGTGCAGAAGGCTGCACTGCAGTTCATCGACGGTATACTGCCACATTCTCTCGAAATAAACACGGCGTTCAATTCGTATTGAACTGATCTGTTTGTTCCGATCTTTGAGTTTTAACAATGGGGATACTCCAATCCGTGGCAGCCGCCCGCAAGAAGGAGCACCCGCTACCGGAGATCGCACGGCAATGCGGCTTCTCCATCAGCGCGGAGGAGCTGGCCTCCGTGGTGCGCGGCCACGACGCCAAGAGCTTACGACACCACAAAGGCGTCGATGGCATTGCGCGGAAGGTCAACGTCTCCCTCGCCGACGGGATCAAGTCCGATGACACCGGCGTCCGTGCCGAGGTCTACGGTGCCAACCAGTACGCCGAGAAGCCACCGAGGACGTTCTGGATGTTCCTGTGGGACGCCGCTCAGGACATGACGCTCATGCTGCTCGCCTTCTGCGCCGTCCTCTCCGTGGTGATCGGCGTCGCCACCGACGGGTGGCCAAGCGGCATGTACGACGGCGTCGGCATCATGCTCACCATCTTCCTCGTCGTCATGATCACCGCCGCCAGCGACTACAAGCAGTCGCTGCAGTTCCGAGACCTCGACAAGGAGAAGAAGAAGATTGACATGCATGTCACTCGCGACGGTTACAGGCAGAAGGTGTCCATCTACGACATTGTCGTCGGCGACGTCGTCCACGTCTCCATCGGCGACCAGGTGCCGGCCGACGGGTTGTACATCGACGGCTACTCTTTCTTGGTGGACGAATCGAGCCTGTCCGGCGAGAGCGAGCCGGTGCACGTGTCGACGGCGAACCCGTTCTTGCTTGGCGGGACCAAGGTGCAGGACGGCTCTGCTCGGATGCTGGTGACGGCGGTCGGGATGCGCACGGAGTGGGGGAACCTGATGGAGACGCTAAGCCAGGGCGGCGAGGACGAGACGCCGCTGCAGGTCAAGCTCAACGGCGTGGCTACTATCATCGGCAAGATCGGGCTGGCTTTCGCGGTGCTCACCTTCACCGTGCTCATGGCACGGTTCTTGGTGAACAAGGCGGAAGCGCCCGGTGGACTGCTGCGGTGGAGGGTCGCGGATGCGCTCTCGATTCTCAACTTCTTCGCCGTGGCGGTCACGATTATCGTCGTCGCCGTGCCCGAGGGTCTCCCGCTCGCCGTCACACTCAGCCTGGCGTTCGCCATGAAGAAGCTCATGCAAGAGCGCGCGCTCGTGCGGCACCTCTCGGCGTGCGAGACAATGGGATCGGCGAGCTGCATCTGCACTGACAAGACCGGCACGCTCACCACGAACCACATGGTCGTGGAGAAGGTCTGGGCGGCGGGGGCCGCGCAGACGGTGAGCACCGCCAAAGGCTTCGACGAACTCAAGTCCTCGGTGTCAGAGAGCTTCTCGACGGTACTGCTAGAGGGCGTCTTCCATTGCTCTGGCTCAGAAGTCGTACGGGACAAGGACCGCAAGACCACCATCATGGGTACGCCCACGGAGACGGCCATCCTTGAGTTCGGCCTGGAGGTGGAGAAGCACACTAAACTCGAGCACGCCGGCGCTAAGAAACTCAAGGTGGAGCCGTTCAACTCAGTGAAGAAGACAATGGCGGTGGTCGTCGCGTCCCCGAACGCCGCTGGCCGCCCCCGCGCGTTCCTGAAGGGCGCGTCCGAGGTCGTCCTGCAGCGGTGCAGCTGCATCATCGACGGCGCCGGGAACGTCGAGAATCTCACGGAAGCGAAGGCGAAGCGGGTGGCCAGCGCCATCGAAGCGTTCGCGGGCGAGGCGCTGCGCACGCTCTGCTTGGCGTACCAGGACGTCGGCGCCGGCAACGACATCCCCAGCGACGGCTACACGCTCATCGCAGTGTTCGGCATCAAGGACCCCCTCCGTCCGGGCGTGAAAGAGGCCGTGCGGACGTGCCATGCGGCGGGGATCAACGTCCGCATGGTCACCGGGGACAACATCAACACCGCGAAAGCGATCGCGAGGGAGTGCGGCATCCTGACTGACGATGGAATCGCCGTCGAGGGGCCCGAGTTTCGGACGAAGAGCCCTGAAGAGATGAGGGAAATCATACCCAGAATCCAGGTACGTGCTAGCTTGATCCTCTTCTTCACTAAAGCGTTCTTCACTCCCGGTGGGCCGGCAGGTGATGGCTCGCTCATTGCCGCTGGACAAGCACGCCCTGGTGACCAACCTGCGGGGCATGTTCAACGAGGTTGTGGCAGTGACTGGCGACGGCACGAACGACGCGCCGGCGCTGCACGAGTCTGACATTGGCCTCGCCATGGGAATCGCTGGAACAGAGGTTTGTTCATGGCCATTTGATTTTTTCCCCCCCTTTTTTTATATATATGTTTCGGACTGCTCCACATTTGCAAATTTTACTCAGGTCGCCAAGGAAAACGCCGACGTGATCATCATGGACGACAATTTCTCGACAATTATCAACGTCGCCAAATGGGGTCGTTCCGTCTACATCAACATCCAAAAATTCGTTCAGTTCCAGCTCACGGTGAACATTGTCGCCCTGACGGTGAACTTCGTCTCTGCGTCTTTCACAGGTGCCAGCCATTTTTCAACGTTAGGTTTCATATTTGATTTGTTACATGGTACCCTCGTGATGGCGATGATGATATCTGAACAACAATTTTCAGGAAGCGCCCCACTGACCATCGTGCAACTGCTGTGGGTGAACTTGATCATGGACACTCTCGGCGCGCTTGCGCTAGCGACGGAGCCTCCCAACGACGCGATGATGCGGAGGCCGCCGGTCGGTCGAGGCGACAACTTCATCACGAAGGTCATGTGGAGGAACATCGTCGGCCAGAGCATCTACCAGCTGATCGTGCTAGGCGTTCTCCTCTTCAAAGGGAAGACCCTGCTGCAGCTGAACGGCGCACGTTCTGATGCCCAGCTCAACACCTTCGTGTTCAACACCTTCGTGTTCTGCCAGGTGCGCTCACCAGACTTTCATGCCAGAGCTGAATCTCCCGATTCCATTCTCACTGGAGTACTCCTCGGTGCACCAGGTTTTCAACGAGGTGAACAGCAGGGAGATGGAGAGGATCAACGTCTTCGCCGGCATCTTCAACAGCTGGATCTTCTCGGCGGTCGCCGGCGCCACCGCCGCGTTCCAGGCGATCATCGTCGAGCTTCTGGGGACGTTTGCGAGCACGGTGCACCTCAGCGGGAGGCTCTGGCTCCTTAGCGTACTGATCGGGTCAGTCAGTCTGGTGGTTGGCGCAATCTTCAAGTGCATACCAGTCGACTCGAGCGATGACTCGTCTGACAGCCACGACGGTTATCAGCCCATCCCCACCGGCCCCAATGCCGTGTGATTTTGAGGACATTTTACCCTCCTCCTTCTTCTTCTTTTAATTTTCACCTTTTAAAAACAAAAAGGAACATAGTCCAGATGAATTCTAAGGTATTTCAACTAGGAGCAGCGGCTCGTTTTTGGTGCACCCTCGTTCTTGGCCCCAGGTGTGGCTCGAGCCGTGTGGTGTTAAACTTTGTTGATCCTGTTGGGATCGGCACTCTGTTTTTCCGTTATTTCTATAATGGAAAGGGATTTATCCTCGGTCAAAAAAAAAAAAAAAAAAAGAGCAGCGACTCTGGCAGTTCTTAGCAAATTTGACCTTGACACCTGAGTGTTTTTCCATTTTCTCGCAGAAACTGTTTCTTTTCTTAATGTCGGTCATAGAATCAATGTTTTTAGTGAATAATGGTATATACAGCACATGTGTGAAATAACATAAGTTGTTTTGTTTGTTCGTTGCAAGATTATATTGTCTTTCGAGCAAAGTGTACGACACCCAATGGAAGATTTCTTGAGAGCATGCAGTACCATGAAAAGTCTCAATAGACATAATCATGACTAATGGCAGATCTGCATAGCTTACTTGATTTTTCTTTTCGATGCAATCCTTATAGAGCATGAAAAGAAAAGAGGAAGCCTTATATGCCACAAATTGCAACGGCAACAAATCATGCCTAAGCATGGAAGAAAAAAAAAATGTAATCACATCCTTGGCCTTACAAGGAACTTCCACCTTGCAAGTTAGCACCAACCATCTTCAACCTGATTTCAAAAAAAAAAAAAAAACCATCTTCAACCTAACCATAATTAATTCAGTTATACTCTGCCTCGCTCCTATGTCGTGCAGGGATCCATTTTGTCTACATTGATTCAACAAATGCAGGGAAATGTAGCAGGCGCTACAGAGAAACAAGAGAGAGCAGATAGTCCTCTGCAGTAAAACTGAATCAATTACTGTGCAAACTGTAATTTCAGAAATACTGCTCACCGAATTTTACTATTTTGTTTACACTGTAGCTCAAAACTTGAACCATCAGACTTTGATCCAACGATCAGGAAACAATCCCAATGCTATTCACTGTTCACTGTCTGCATTGAGCCCTCAAATGCAGATGATTTTGATCAGGACAGGGCTGTGCTGCCGTGGGGTAGCCTTACCTTAGTTCAGAGAGTCAGGTGTCGCTCTTTTTCTAGAGGTCCGTGGGTCATCGCCTTTCCCATCCTATCCTTAGTCGTTGGTTGGATCCTGATGCCTTCTATTCCCCTGAACCCACAAGTTGTGCTCGGTTCGGCTGCCCGAGCTATCCTAACAATAGTGCTCAAACTTTAGCCAAGGAGTTTTGGTTTTGATCAAGAGGAAAATGCATGTGCCCTGACGAAATGTATAGGAGTAGTATATGAGATCAGAGAGCCACAGTTCGGCCAATAATATGGGCGCACCAACTCTCCATTAATCACGCACATTGACGTATCCTGTACTCGCAGTACGGGAGATCTGCATCATTTACACGCTTGAAACAATAATTTGCCTGAACCGCTGAGCGAATGGTGCAGAATAAGGGAGGGCATTACAGGCAGACCATGCGTTCAAGTATGTACAATTCTTTCAGAACCAGTCACTTGACAATCAAAGAGAGTGAATTCAGCGATCTTGAAATTTTAACCAACAGGGCAGTGAAAAATGTAAAGCTATGTTCTTTTCCAAACAACGCTAAACAGGCATCGGACAGGCATGATCGTCACAAGACAAACGGACAGGTTTCTAATCCTAACTCCTACCAAGACGACAGCATCTCGTTGCCCTAACAAAGTACTGATACAGCATGAGCCATGTTGCCTTATGTGCTGAGCGACCAAATGCTAACAGCCACCTTCGTCTATGCATCTAGGTTGCAGTAACATAACAACATCTTTTTATAGCATTCTTCTATCACACCCTCACATCCACAGTAATCTGTATGATAGTCAGCTAGTACATGCGCTGATATAATCCAAGTAGAGGCCCAACCTCTGAGAAGTGTTACATGCTACTCTCTGAGTTTAGCCACAAACAATTTGCTCATATCTTCGGTAACGACATTGCTCCTGTGAAGCAGCAACAAAAAGGGTATAGAAAATACATGACGTGAAAAGCTGGCAAACACATTATTGGACGGGAGCCATATGCCTTTGTTTGCTAAATAAAAGTGTTTGAATGGGGAAAATAAATGAAGAAAACACCTACAATAGAATTGGTCCAATGCCACAATGCGAAGGTGACAGAAAAAGTACTAACCTTCCCCGAAGCTGTGGTGGAACTAGAGTGTTCCCCGCAACACTCCTAGCAACATGAGGTTGTGATTGTGTCCTTGGAAATTTACTTTGTGAATCATGAGAAAGAAATCCATTGGACTCTCTCTTCCTTGATGCATTATCTCTAGAAGAACTGTCAGCAGCCCTTGACTGCAGGGACTGAAGAGAAGGTGGAGCAAAGAGATCTGCAACATCTGGGAGGTCTAATGATGGTGTGGGCAGGGAGACATTACTTGAACTAGCAGGCATTATGTTCCTGAAGAAAAATCACAAACCACAGAGTTAGAAATTCTATCGAAACCTAGAAAGCAAATGGCATGGAAAATCAGCAGTACTATGTTTGCACTTAGCAAATATGACTGTTATGCACCCAGAATAACACTTCAGTCCATGCAGGTACAAACAAAACCCCAAAAAATGGGCCTTAGAAACCAAGATTACTTTCTAATAATTGGCCAACAAAACGACCTGATACAAGACATCCAGTATCTAGAGTGCTTGTAAGGTGCCCCGTTTTTATTTCTCTTTTACCAAATATCAGGGGTCACTAGAGCTTCTTGTTTTTGTTGGAGTTTATGCGATGTTGCTCAATCTATGCAGAAAGGTTGCTGAAGCATGGTTGATAAAACTGACAAAAAAAACAAAAAAACAAAAAAACAAATCAAGATAAGAGTGGACGTGGTGGGAGACAACATTTCCCTGGACAACTGTTATAGTGGCAGTTAAAATGCTTAATCGATTAACTCTGAAGCCCTTTCATTATGTACTGGAGTGTACTCACCAGAAGTGATGCTTAAAGCATGAGTAATTTACTGTTTGCAAGCATCAAGAACACTGGCCTAATCTGCATCGAACATTCTTCAGGATTTTGAATTTACACGAATTATACAGAGTCCACACTAACAATAGAGAACAATATGTCATGAATGCCAATTATCATTTCGAATGGGACCTTCACTGACAGAGATGTCCAGTTACTGTGAGCTAAGCCAGTGTGGTGATCTGATTTCCAATAGTTTCAGCTCTAAAATAACGGAGTATACACAACCAAACACTCGCGTGACAGAATAGTTGTGTTCTGCAGTCATCTGGTGACGAGCAGCCCCTGTTTCTACACGCGAAACCCTAAGACATGGCACAGGCAGCATAAGGGCCAGGGCTTACTGGTTGGTGGCAGGCGGCCGAGGAGTAGGTTGTGGAGCAGCGGCCACCGACGTGGAAGGAGACGACGGTCTCGGATGAGGCCCGATGGAGGAGGCGGAGGGTGAAGTAGAGGTCGCCTCGGCGGCGGGCGGCTCGCCGGCCTCTTCCTCGTCGGAGGAGGCGTCGTAGGCGACCAGCGACATCGGATTCGCCGTTCGAGTCGATGGACGGCATGCAATGGGTTCGTTCTGTTTTGGTGAGGTGGGCTTTCTCACGTGGGCTGCAATGAAGCGGCCCTAAGCATGGGGGCCCAAGTGATCTCCTCAGTGTCAGCCCACGCCACAGCTGACTCGATCGAATGTATGGCTATGGGTCTGCTCGTCGTCGCCATCCATCCATCCACTTCTGCAGTTCTGCAACGTTCCTGAAGAATGAATCTGCGACGCCGGTCTGTTCGCCGGAGTAGAGAAAGCTGCTGCCGGACAGAGACGTGCACCGTTCTGGACAGCGACAGAGCTCAGCTCCCATGCCACTCTCACCGGAGCTCAGCGATCAAACCTCGAACAGGCAAGTCATTTGGTTCCGTTGTCAACCTGGGTACGGCTTTCTTGATCCGCTTGCAGAACAGTTGTGTACGTACTCCAGTGCTCTGCTTTCAGAAATCAGATCCCTATCGTTGTCGCTGGCACATCGGCATCGTAGTGCAGTTGCAGTTCAGTCAGCTCTGCGGCTGCAGCCACGTTTCCTGGCGGCGGTGAGGACTCCGGGACGCCGGACATGTGCCACAACTGTTTCTTTGACTTTGGACATGGATATCGAGATCAAAATTCGCGAAGTAGTATAAGAACTCTTGTGCAATCTTGTGCCTGGAAATGCGTTTGAATTCCAGTGAGCTTTGTGAAAATTTTGCTATGTCGTCTGCGATGAGGTGAAAGCAATCACGGCCAACTCGGGAAGCAAGATTGCAAGAACATGTACTATTGTCTTCCTCCACTCCGCTCCAGTGCACTCCCAGCTCGCTCTCATTGATGGCGGCCACGGCATGGTTGGCGCCATCCATCTCCTTTAATGACTCCACCCACCTCCGGGGCGCCATGCCCCATCTACTTAACCAAGGCCATCGAGCACTTGCTTTCCAATCCAGTGTCCGGCCGTTGCATCCATCCGCCAGCCACTCCCACACCATCCCTCCACCGCAATGCCGGCTGCCGGCCAGCTCCGCTCCCGAGTTCCTTGAGCTGGAGGTGGGTGGCGACGTAAAGGCGGCCCCTTTGCTTTACTTGCCTCGGTCAGTATAATTATCCCAGCGTCGGTGGCGCGGTTCTCGGATTGCGCTTGAATCTGTGGTTGTAGGTGGCGGTGGATAACCAATTCTTGTATTTTTATTCAGATAAGAGATTGAGGGTGAGGTTTTAGGTCCTTGGTTGGTGAGCGGTGTTTGAAGCTGTTTCGCGCGTGGCGGAGTCGTTGGAGAAAAGCCTCGCGCTCAGGGTGTTGGATTAATTGCCGCAGAGAGCACACGCCAGTGAGCTGATCCGTTCCTCTGGTGTACAGTGCACCATTGCCTGAATTCTGATCAGTTGCAAGAAGAGATGGTTGGGAGCGTGCACGTGAATGGATCGGTGCACGGTGCCAATGGCACCGAGGAGCGGCTGGACGAGCTGCGTCGGCTGCTCGGCAAGTCTGACGGCGACTTGCTCAAGATCGTCAGCATTGGTGCCGGAGCGTGGGGCAGCGTCTTAGCTGCTCTCCTGCAGGACGCCTATGGCCATTACCGGGAGAAGGTGCAGATAAGGATTTGGCGCCGCCCAGGGCGCACGGTGGACCGATCCACCGCCGAGCATCTGTTTGAGGTGATCAACTCAAGGGAGGATGTGCTGAGACGCCTGATCCGTCGATGCGCCTACCTGAAGTATGTGGAAGCCCGGCTTGGAGACCGGACACTGTATGCGGATGAGATACTGAAAGATGGATTCTGCTTGAACATGATCGAAACACCACTTTGCCCTTTGAAGGTCGTCACCAACTTGCAGGAAGCTGTCTGGGATGCTGACATTGTGGTGAATGGGTTACCATCCACGGAGACAAGGGAGGTGTTTGAGGAGATCAGCAAGTATTGGAAGGAAAGGATCAGTGTTCCAGTAATTATTTCCCTTGCAAAGGGGATAGAAGCCTCCTTGGATCCGATTCCTCGTATCGTGACACCTACACAAATGATCAGCTCTGCAAGTGAGTACCTTTATTCTCTCATCTTGTCCCTGCCTATTCTACACGAAAGATTCAATTACTAGTTTCCTGAAGGATTAATTGTAGGAAAAAGATCCAAGACTTATGAAATTGATCATATGTTTTCAGTACTTATCTGTTTCTTGGCATAATTGTTAAATGACATCACGCGTAATATTTGAGTTATTCGTCTGATTTCTATAGTCCAAGCTAATATTTGAGCATGTTGCCTGAAACATTTACATATTGTCATGTTACATTTTAGTCCATACCTAGGTTATTTTCCATTTACATGTAAAAGAGCCACATTACTTTTACCTGGTTTTACTGTGTCATGCATAATTATGTCATTAGCTGCTTAATACGTTTAGTTTGTGGCTTGTACTCACCAGCATTTCACTTCACACAAATCAACATCAAGTAGTCTGTTCATTTTGAAGACCACACCGAATTCTGTTTATATGATGGTCTGCCTATTAAATTTCTTTACATAGCACTGTGATGTAGTCAAAGATGTTAAACTTTTAAATTTATGGTATGAATGCATGATGTATATGGTGCATATGTTCAGTGCCCTCAGAAAGAACTTGAAGCATACGACTAGTTTATATTGCTTTGCTTGATGCTTGACCTGAGGAGTTGAATCACAGTACTAGCTTATAATATTTAATAAAATGCAGCCGGAGTCCCAACTGAGAATGTACTCTATCTTGGAGGGCCAAACATCGCTTCAGAAATTTATAATAAAGAATATGCAAATGCCCGAATCTGTGGATCCAACAAGTGGAGGAAATCTCTTGCTATGTTTCTGAGGCAGCCACATTTCATTGTCTGGGACAACAGTGACCTTGTCACTCATGAGGTGATGGGGGGCCTGAAGAATGTCTATGCTATTGGCGCCGGTAACTCTATTATCCTACTTATCAAGCACTCAAGTTTAGTTTGCCTTGCTGTTATTGTCAACAATTGTTGTTCCTAGTTTAGTACTTTAGTGAGTATTGCCTAATGTATTATCAGCCAATTTAGCCCATGCTCTTAAACCGGCTTGTCAAGTTGTAATGCACCTCTGGTGCATGTGAACTCCAACTTCTTATAATCAACCTGTATCAATATATAGTTTTTTTTTATCTGTTTCAGGAATGGTGGCAGCTTTGACAAACGAAAGTGCAACGAGCAAATCTGTATATTTTGCTCATTGCACATCGGAGATGATATTCATTACTCATTTACTGACAGAACAGCCTGAGAAACTAGCTGGTCCTCTGTTGGCTGATACTTATGTAACTCTCCTAAAAGGTCGTAATGCATGGTATGGGCAAATGCTTGCCAAGGGAGAACTCAGCCCTGATATGGGTGATAGTATCAAGGGAAAGGGAATGATTCAGGTAATGTCAGAACAATGTTTTTTAATTTTTATTCTGAGAAATGAGATTTTCTTTAAAGATTGTTGAAAGTTGAAATTGGCAAATAATGTCTAAGTTTCCTGGATGTTTGACAACCTGACATGTTCTACCTTGCATTTTCCTTTTTCATCGTTCATTTCGCTGTTGTTTGGCTCATGACCTGCACCAACCATGATAGTTTAACATCCATTGTACAGGGTATCTCTGCTGTTGGCGCATTTTTTGAGTTACTTAGTCAACCAAGCTTAAGTGTGCAACACCCAGAAGAAAACAAGCTGGTTGCACCTGCTGAACTATGCCCAATTCTGAAGAGGCTTTACAGGATACTGATAAAAAGGTTGTTTCCTGAATCACCAGTGCTCTCTGCATAAATTTTCCAGAGCTTGAGTGAGGATTGTTGTTCAAGTCAAAATTCACCCTGTTCTATCATATTTCTGATCTATAATGCTTGTTGAAATTTGTAGGGAGCTCCCAGTAAGAGACATTCTCCAAGCCCTGAGAGATGATACGGTGAATGATCCCCGCGAAAGAATTGAGATGGCACAAAGCCATGCATTCTACCGCCCATCTCTTCTCGGAAAACCATGACTTTTGTTGTACATGAATATAGAATATAAATGAAAGGCTGGTTGAGATTGAACTTTCCACGGTACCCATAGCTTGGAGCAGGCATCTCTACAGTGATGCTGGCCTGTGTTTGAACTCGAGATTCTGTATTAGTTGTAATTTTTCCCCTGTTCGTTCACTGCCTTATTGTAAAATATTGTAAAACAGATAACTGAATCAATAAATGTTATATTCGTGGATGATACTTCCTAGCTGAAATTGAGCGTTTTTGGTACGTATCAGCTCTTTCAATGGAGCAATTTTCTATTTTTTTTGCATTTTTTACCGTGAAATTTATATACAATTTATGTGAAAATTTCACGTTCCAAAAGAGCTTCACAGGGTGCAACAAGGAAGCTCCTGCTGATCTGTCCTATTCAGAAGAGTGAGGCATCCTATGGAACGTAGAGTTTTCGTAGAAATTTCACAAAAATTTTACAAAAATTAGTTCAATTTTTTAAGAAAAACATAAAAATCAGAAAAATTCCTTTTGATTCAAAAGGGTCTGAAGTGGTTCCAAGGGCAGTTCACTTGAAATTAAACCGTTCTTACCCAGGCAGGTCTGGTCAACTGTGACTTACCTTTTTGTTTTTGTTATGGTTTGAACCCTTAAAACCGGTTAGAATCAGTTTAACGAAAACTGTGAAAATCGATCAAAAACTTTTCAAATCGAAAAATTACAATTTGAACGAAATTTGATAAAAAATCAGTCGATTTTTTGGTTTATCGATCAGTTTTTCCGGTCGCATCGGTTTTTAGATTTCAAATTTTAAAACCCATAGTTTCACCAGTTTACCTCTCAGTTTTACTTGTTTTCAACTAGTTTTTGCTTAGTTTCCGGTATTTCAAAATTTTTCAGATTTTTATTTTTTTTAAATTTTTTAAAAATAAAAACTAATCGTCTGATAAAATCGACCAGACCAGTTTAATTGAAAACCGCAAAAAATGGAGCAGTTTTGAACGGTTTTAAACCTTAAACTGTGACACAGTGACAGTGAACCGTGTCCATGTGGGCCCTTTTGAACCTACTAGGATAGCCAGACCGCTCGGCCCAGTACAGTTCTGCGGCTGCGGGCTTCTCGGCCTGGAAACCATCTTTAGGTTGGATATTTTCTCTCTCGTCGTGGCGTCCTCCCTTCCGGAACCTTCGCCGTCCATCCAACACTGCTCACCAGTCCCCACTCCCAGTCTCCACACCCCGGTGGCCACCGCACCAGAAGGCGAATCCCGGCGATGGCGACGACCCCTCCCCCACTCGCCGCGGCCGCGGCTCTGGAGAAGCTGAGCAGCACCAAGATGTTCGGCGGGCACAACCTCCGGTTCCGCCACCAGAGCGACACCCTCGGCTGCGCAATGACCTTCTCCGTCTACCTCCCCCCGTCCCCGGCGTCCAACCTGCCCGTGCGCGCTACGACCTTGCTCCACGCCCTGTACCGGTGCTCGCCGGGCGGAATCTGATGCCCGATGTCGTGTGTTGCAGGTGCTGTACTGGCTCTCCGGTCTTACCTGCACCGACGAGAACTTCATTATCAAGTCCGGCGCCCAGCGCGCCGCCGCTGCCCACGGCATCGCTCTCGTGGCTCCCGACACCTCCCCACGTATGTTTATTTTAACCCGTGCTGTTGCTGCGTTCTATTTCTAGGGATTGTGTGTTTGCCCATCTCTGTTTGTCTGTTTGTCAGACATTGTGGAGTTTGTTACTTGTTAGCCACTTAAATGACTACCGCCTTTCAAGCAAAATATGCTTGGTTTACCATGATAATCGCAAAAACTCAGTGAAAGAGATCTTAGCATGCTTGTTACTGCCGTTATGGGTTGTCCACTTGTACTGATATCCAAAAATTGTAATCAGCCATTTACGCATCACTTATGGTAGCTTACAATCAGACGAGTTTGTCACATTGGTTTGATGTGTAACTATCCTACCTACGGTGCAAGGGCCATGAAAATTGTTTGAAATTTATCGGTAACCAATTGGGGAATTGAACTCTCTCTCTCTCTCTCTCTCTCTCTCTCTCTCTCGCGCGCGCGCGCGGTTGCAGTGAAGAAAAGCATCCCAGTTCCCTGAAAATGGTAGGCTTACTTGGCACTTTTTCCTTGTTGACAATACAATGCTCAAGTTTCAAAACCAGCAAGCAATATTTGTTCGTTCAGACGCCTACTAGTTATATATCATCACGGGCACAGTTGGGAACCTAACTGGTGATTATATGGTAACATTTAGGGGTACTGATCCAGTTCTGCAGCCTTATAGTCCAATTTTTAAACACTGAGTCTCAAGTTCCTTGATGTTCAGTACTTTGCTATATTATCTTCTTTGATTATCAACTTATACTAAAAGTTTTACTGATGCTTAAATGTAAATTTTTCTATGATTATCATTGAACTGGCAACAATATTTGTTCATTTGACTGGCAAATAGTAAGGGGAATGTTCAATAAGACTTCATGTCAGTTACACATTTTCATCCTTCTGTTTCTTTAGAATATACTATGATATTTTTTTGCTGTAAATGAGTTTCATTTTATCATGTATCTTTTCTTCTTTAATCATGTAGGTGGGTTAAACATAGAAGGCGAGGCAGACAGTTATGATTTTGGTGTTGGTAAGGATCCTAACTAAGATAGCTTTGTTATGAATTTTTCATTTTCAAAATATATGATGTATTGATTCTTCCATTGCATTGGTAGGATCAGCTAGATATTTTTTTTTGTTGACCTGGATAAGAATACTGCCTACTTATTTCCTGTGACTGGTAGCTAATGGTTTATAGTTCTGGATAGATAAATCTATTGCACCTCTTACAAATTATTGTGATCCGCTAGTATGGACATCCCGTGTTAACTCAAGCATCAGGTACCATGTGCGCATTTGACATATTTAATAAAAAACATACATCTATTGCTTTTTTGTTGCACTTGTATGCGCTCAGCCGATCATGGTGATATGTGTTATGAGAAGACCGACCAAAACGACAATGTTTCATAGCAAATAGGTGGCAATGGATGAATGTTTTGTTCAGTAGCGAAGGGAGATGCTTTCTGTTTTGTCACAATATTTTGTATGAAACAGTACAGAAACATCACTTGAAGCTTGTATATACTAGTAGGATAAATGCATTTATATATTTTCACATATTTGAATGTGCTTTAACCATTTTATTTTCATTGCTTTTTTTAGGTGCTGGGTTTTATTTGAATGCCACAAATGAAAAGTGGAAAAACTGGCGCATGTATGACTACATTGTCGAGGAACTGCCAAAAGTTTTAAGTGACAACTTTGAACAGCTTAACACTTCCCAGGCATCAATTTTTGGTCACTCAATGGGAGGCCATGGTGCACTCACAGTTTACTTGAAAAACACTGATAAATACAAGGTATTATTTGCCTATTGTTTCATGTGAGCCTCAAAATTTTGATATTCAAATCTGTGAAGAGTTTATAAATTAAGCAGCTAACATGAAGGATTCTACGCTTCTGCTCTACTGCTTTTGGGTTGTCTAGTTTATGCAGACCAGGGAGACATTTCAAGTTGACATTCATCACATACTGTATTGAGTCTGACCAACCATTTTGGGTTTATTAAATTTCAGTCGGTTTCGGCGTTTGCACCAATCGTCAATCCGATAAACTGCCCGTGGGGTCAGAAAGCATTCTCAAATTATCTGGGCTCAACTAAGGCAGATTGGGAGGTATTGTTCTCCTTAAACATCATTGATATCTCAGTGATATGTCAGTTTCTTATCAATGCTTGCTTACAGGAATATGATGCCACCTGCTTGATTAGAAAGAGCAAGGGAGTTTCCACTCCTATCCTAATTGACCAGGTTTGTGGCAATGTTTCTTCCATCACTTTATAGCTACCCTGTCTTGTTATTTTACTTGTTGTTCAGAACATGGAAGGAATACCGGTTGCTTAAATAAATTTCCGATTTTTTTTAAGTTAAAGTGTGGCGAAATCTACCCATGAGAACAGACTCAGCTGTCAAAGCACATATTTGGCTCATAGTGTTACTAGTCATTAATGCATGAATATTATATCTGATTATTCTCATGACCACCAGGCTCAGATATGAGTGAATTCCATAGTGGTAGATGGCACAAAATGCATTCAAAGATCTAATTTAGCACTATAATTGGGCAAACTTCCTTGAATCTATCACTGAGCCTGACTCAAGTGCCTTTAGTCAGGTGGCAGTCCTTCTATTGACAAATGACAAGTCAATAGCGAATGGCCACATTTTCTTTGTTATCTATGTTCTGCATGATGAGTATAACCATTTTGATGGTCTTTTATACTGTGGATCTGATTAGCTTACCAGATGATGAGTCCTCTACTGTTAAACATGGTTTATGTTGGACTCTAAACATGTTCAGTAACAGAGTCTATCAGGTTCACTGAATAGTATCAGTGTCATGGGCACCCACTTGATTGGATTGATGATTTAACCTAAGATCACATGTTTTGATTGAGCGTGCTGGAGGTTTAGGCTGATAAAGATTAGATGAAATTTTCCTAATATATTTTGTAGCTCATAATTATCGCACATCACTTGCAGTGTGCCCTTGTTCACAAAATAATGTCTAATGAGTCTTAAGGGTAGTTCAATCCAGTTTTGTTGCTTGGGCAATATTATAGAAGTAAAAGTTTTATATATGTGAGAAAACTTATCTGCTATATTCTTATTGACAATTCCATTAGGGGGAGGATGACAAATTCCTGGCTGAGCAGCTGTTACCTAACAACTTTGAAGAGGCATGCAAGGCTGCGGGAGCTCCTCTGATCTTGCGCATGCAGCCTGGTTACGATCATTCGTACTTTTTCATTGCTACATTCATTGATGATCACATTGCACACCATGCTCAATTTCTCAAGAGCACCTGACTGCTAGGTATGCTGTATGTAAGGTAGAAATCAAGATAAACGGGGAGGCTGAGGTGTCTGCATATGATGTGTGTTGCTATGCCCTATAGCTGAAAGTCTTTGCTGCTCTTGTCTTGAGGTGGACAGTATACCCAGCTGCAAAACGAGATGAAAGATCTGTTCTTGTTGTCTGTTATAGCAGAAATATTATGTTGATATCACATTTGAGTGAGTGTTCTTGTCTTCTGTTCCGTGCAATAATTGGCCCCGATGCAGAAATTTCTGGAGTAAAAATCATTCGATACGTGCTATTGGAGTCTCCCCCCCTTGGGAGTATGTCATATGATCACACAACCCGCGGCCTGCGTGGTTTATATCGTTGTCGGTGATTCCCTTGTACTAGCTGTTTCGTACTATATTTGTCTATATTTCTGGTGTGTTAGATTAGTTTTGGGAGCGCTCTCTAGTACAGGAATTTAAGATCGTAACCAGGAAAATTATTGTTTCCCTGGCCGTATCATTCTCAGAAGCGGTCAAGCTTACGGTTGTCTGCGATACACGTGCCCTCCTGGACCTTTTCGCTCGCTCATTGGCGGCATGTTGAGGTTCAGGAAGCCCGTGTCGAGGCAGTAGCATGACGTAGACGGTGGACAGTATCTTGAGCCATGTACGAGAAGATTGCGCTCAACCGTCGGGACCGAGCTAGCCACCGTCGCCGGTGCCCATGGCGGTCCTCCCCGGGACCTGCCCGCCCTGGTCACGACACGAGCATGGCGGAATTTGTCACTCTCTATATGAGCGAAGCGGCTAGCAAAAACAATCCTCTGCAGTCCTCTCGACTTACGGCGACTAGTCCGTGAGATTGAAAGCTCCAGCGGGAAGCTTGGTGCCAGTCGCGTACCATGCACACGCTGCGAGTGACCGTTTGTTGCTGCTGCTGCTGCCGATTCTTTTCTGGTTTCATTCTCGAACACTATTGTAGGATAAATCGTCGATGTTAATTTTTTTTGTGATATACTGACAGTGGATCTCCTAGTGAAAGGCAAATCAGAAGAACTGTTTCGCATAAAGACGGAAGGATACACATCTCATTCCTGCATCAGAGCATCAGCATGCGATTTCTGTTTGTGATTTCTTCGGTCACGCGAATCCCTTGTTGCCGAAGACTCTCTCCCAGTTGCTCCTTTCCGAGACAATTAGACATGATGTGAAACCAAATCGCTTCTCAAAAGGGAGGTCCATCAACCCAAAGTTAAATTAGTGGAAAAGGGATCGAGGCAGGGAACAACCAAGCCGATCGATGCCGGCAGACAGGGGGGGCAGGATTGGACGTGGAGTGTAGCGAGCTGGAGAGACATGGTGGCTGCCCCTGCCCGGTAGAGATGGCCCTGGCCTAACCCCCTAGCGGCGCCGCTCTGTCGGTCAACGATCATCTCTGCTCCGCCGGTTTCTTGCTTGTCGCTGCTAGCTTCTCCCGTTTGCCCAGTTGCCGTGCCCCTACCTAGTTCTTGCACCTGTCCACCACCAAGGCTTCTTTCTAGCAGTCACAACTGTCATCGTGCTCATGTCTCATGGCAACTCATGGTGATACTACTCAGCTGATAAGATTGGCGATGTGGCGCTGGGCCAGTTGCCTCGAGAGCTACTGTACATCAGTGGAGGGGTATATCTTTTTCCTGGTGATCCATTACACCGTGACTCAGATGATGGCTTTGTGTCATTGTGTGTGCTGGGTACTATGTGCACAAAGGATCATAACATTAGCAGTAGTACAACCGTTGCCCTTTCTGGTTTCATGTGGTACAACTATTTGGACTGAAATAGAGTAGGAGTAGTACATTATTGCCTCGTAGATAGAGGAATAAAAAGAAGAACGATGGCCCTTTCCTTTGCTGCAGGCTGTAGCAATGATATGCCTTCAGAAACATTGCTCCCTTCCCACCATCAGAATTCGGAATTGGCATGTCACCCTTTTATCCAACTTGCTCTTGGCCCCTACTTTTTTTTAACTTATGGCCTTGGATTCTACTAGAATCCATAGGAGTTGATGCTGTATAGTGATGTAGTACACTTTTTGCAGAATAATCTCATCAGATTGCTTTGAGGAATAAAATATCGCAAAGAGTAATGCTGTCCAATCCACAGGAAGAAATGTTTAAATGAATCGCTAGGAGGAGAATAATTTGGCATACCTATCCCTTTAGAAAAAAAATTATTTATGCATGCTAGGTTTCCACTTAGTAGTAATCTCGAAGCTACTTAGATCTTGTGATGATACCGCTTTTCATTGTTCTCATACTTCTCGTTGGGAAGGCCCCTTTTTGTTTCCAGTTAATTCATTTAAACTTAAGTCTTTGCGACGAAAAGGATTATCATGATGTGTAGTATATTATAAAAATTAAAAAATAATAACATATTACATTCAATATATTTTATGGTTTACTCTTTACGTTTGTAATAAACTAGATGCATCCCAT
>BCLH01000453.1:137687-148497 GCA_001602315.1 Zoysia pacifica
GAAGTGTAAGCAAATCTTAATGGATTCGAAGTGTATATATCTTCATGAGGATACTCAAAATCATTTTACCTTCTTAGAGTAATTAATTTATCTTGACAATGCTTTGATACGATCAAAAGGAATAACTTTTGTACTGAAAGCATCATATAGCAGGATTCGAAAATTATACCAAATGAACACGTTTCATCCATAGAGAGCTACAATGATATGTGCTACTCCCTAAAAGAAGTATATTACGCATTTTTACTTATATTCTTTTGTTATCTCAATGTGGGTTTTATCGACACGTCATATATTGAGCATATGCCAGCATGCATGTTTCTTTTGAGACAGCATCGTCCAAACAAAGGATAGTACAGAATCCAAGCGACGCTGACCTTCCTAGAGGTAAATATATAGAAGAATTATTTCGTTTTGCTTATCAGGGAGAATAGGTATGGATTTCGCAAAGATATGGCATATGATTTTTTATATATATTTGCCGCTTGGATTGATCTATAATACCACTGAGTGCAAGTGGGCAACAAATAGCTACCAGTAAATTTCTTCCAGCAACAAAGAACGATGTGCTGTTTGACACATCATCAATCGTGCCTTGTGATCATGGTTCCCGAAGTAACTACCAAATCAGTAACAGTACAGATACAACAGTTTGTTCGAGAGGGACCAACACATACTCATGATCATGAGAGACAAGATCCACTCAAGGTGTCAAGACGAGTTAATGATGTCTTGCTGTCCGTTTCAAAAGCAAACACGTTTATCACAATTTGTCGGTGAAATGCTCTCAAAACAATTTGTCATAGTGAGCAAATATGAATCGGCTCTCACAATTTGCTAGTAGATTGTGTAGCTACGCAAATTTGTATAAAAATGGACTCACAAATCAAGGCAGTGAAAACTAACTATAATAACCTAGGTGTTCCGTATACATCCAGAATGAAATGGCATGATGTATCATAAGATTCTGATTCTGAACCACCCATCAGCATACACGGCGAGAGCATATATAACCGAGGCAAAGAAATTCTTTTGTCTTAAAATTATATATAAAATATATATAATAAGTCAAAGTGGGGCTCTCATATATGCTGGGCCTTTAGGCGACATGTTGCCGGGCAGAACACGATCAGAATTCGGTTCTAATAAATCCCGCACCCAGCACGCACCAAACCAACCAAATCTCATAAAAAGCTCAACGTTGCTGCACTGATTGATTTGACTTTGCGAACGGGAAACCGGCTGCCTACATTGTTCTCGTGGCTGTAGACAGAAAAGATTGCCTGTTCATCGGAAGATCTTCAGATTTGCATGCACGTGCTGTTATTTGTTAGGTCTGCGGATGGTTGCCATAGATGTATTCTAGACGTGTATTCTTGACTTTTTCATATGTTGTATTGTAGCACTCTTTATCTTTGGATTCTGGTTTAGTACTTTCGATATATCACTTGCTAATTCGACATAGTTTTTTTTTGTAAAAAAAAAAAACAAACTAATTGCTTCACTAGAAGCTATGGACTCTGCAATATATTAATTTAGATGCTAACAAAGATATGGTGTTTGGTATCAAAGATTCGCTAATTCATACTCAATCAGCAAAAGTTGAGATCGATAAAAAAAAAATTACATGGAAGCTACGATATACTATGACTAGTTAGGCTTGCAACAACCTGAAATATGCTTAGCTACATAGTTAGGTGTAAGAGGTCACTTTACTTAGTAAATAATTAATAGGGTTGCATATCCAGCAAGCATTCTAGAACGAAGTCATTGATGTCCAGTGAGCTGTAACATCAAGCAAGGAAGAAACTAATATACAACGACAATATTATTGTTGGCAGCATGCATAGATTTAGATGGTTCCAATTGTTAAAGCTAAAGATCTCTAGAAGCTTAAAAAGTCGAGCTTTTCGGTACTTCGCTGTTTGATCGGCTAAGTGTTGAACATTCATAAGTTCTACACGGGCGGTGCGGCCTTATGCATGCACGAAAGCAACATCTAGTGGCTCGTCCTGCACGAAGACTTCGCAAAGTTGCATCGGCAGAACAGATGATGGTGCAAACTCCGTCTTTTAATCAAACAGACTAGCTGTTTGCTTACTTCGAAAAGGAGACAGACCAATTATATGCACTCACTCCGTTTTTAAATTGTTATAATTGTGATAATTGCTTTGATTCATTTTTATTTAAATTATTACCCTAATGACAAAATTTTAAGGGGGGGGGGGGGGGATATAAGTACAACCTATCATGCATCATCAGACACAGAAGTAGAAACTTTCTTTCATCAGTTCTTGAATTAATTACATCTCAATAGAAACCTTAGTGACTTTTTTTTATCAAATGTATACCTTTTGTTTTTAAATTGCTGTTTTTAGGACAAAAAAGGGCATTATCTAAAAAAGGACAATAAGTTTATTTATATTTAATCTAAATTGTTATCTTAATGACAACAATTAATTTAAATACGGAAGGAGTCGTCAATTTGTGCATGTGCACACATAACTTTGACAAGACATTCATTTCTACTCGCCTATGCGTGCCTACTATCCACTTGACGTGCGCTATGCTTGCACACAACTGCTACGACTAGTAGCAGTTGTCCATGCAGCATGTAATTTTGGCAGATTCAGTACTAGTGTGTACTGTAACCATCAACTTCTGATCCATACACATGTAGTAAGTTTGAATGTTCAATGCTGCCGGCAATATGATGGCAGAAGAAGCTAAAGTGAACAGCAATGGTTAACTGCTGTCTACCTAAACACTGGACAAATTTATGAGGTGGTTTGGCTGCTGGGAAAAGTTAAACCAGGCATTGCAAGTTCAGCTAATTGTTGCTGTCTTAGATGTTAGACCAGCTTTTAGGGTTGGTTCTGGATGGCATCTAGCTTTTGACTATCGCTTGCACACAACATGGTGCTCCCATCACATTAAGTATTTTTTGCATAGTACTAGAATACAAATCTCCATTCACAAATACTTGTCAATGTTAACTTTTCTACTAAATGTTTGATTGTTTGTCTTTTCTATAAAATTTGAGCATGTAGATATAAAAATATACATTTTAAAGTATATATGACGACAAATCTTATTGTGTTATTTGTAAACAGAGGTTTGTAGATGAATCCTTGGGGCACATGGTCCCTAACTCAGTCATTTACAGAGGTGAGGTCATACTACTAGTAAGTAGGAGTACTATACTAAACAAGGATCTGATCACCTTTCAAATATCTGACGCACCTCCCATTATTTGAGCATGCATAATTACAACGCCTGCAATGCATCCGGCAGCCAACTTAGGATACAGCCAGATCCACAATTAACCCGACAGCCACAGGTATGGTTGATTTGAATTGAACGATATAGTTGTCGCGTCCATGACCAACAAATGATTTTTCGTATCGTGTCAGATTTCCTTTGATAATCGACAACAATTATTTTTTAATTTATTTTAAAAAGAACTATTTTTTTTCTTTTTTATAAGTCGTTTTAAATCGGGCCATACCCTCACAGGCTGAGCTGTGACGTCCGACACGTCGGCGCTGGGCCCCGCAGGCCGAAAGCTAGTACTGCAAGAAAATATCAAGGTGGCCACGTGGGCTGCGGGCCCCGGGCCCCGGGAGTCCACTTCCGCGCGATCTCGAGGCCGGGCCGCTCCGGCGATCGCTCTCCGGCCTCCGTCAGGTCTGGCTTTCCTTGCCATATTGCCATGCATGCCATGCGTGCATCTCTCTCGCCGCGTGACAGTGTTTTCCATGCTCACGCATCAGCCACATCAGTCAGTGTTACACATCGGAACAGAAGTTACAGAGCACGAACACCTGTGCCAAATGGCATCTATCATTGGTACCATATCGTCTGTCTGTCTCTGACACGACAAACCAGCATTGGAACAGAGGTTATTTGTACTAGCAACCACTTTCTAGTTCAAACTTTCAAAGAGTGGAGTGAATACTTTGCAAGCACTTGATCACTAGAACTAACCTTTTTTCATTTGACTGACAACAAATCGCACTGACGGAATTGATCATCGATCCAACTATAGACTTCCGAATTATTGACCGGGAAAAATGTGCCTTTTTTCCAAATATGCTCGAAATTAGCAGCGCGCACTTAATTATTAGTAAACTCATGTGACTGTCTGCGGTTCTTAAAAAAAAAATGTGACTGTTTGCGATGAATTGTGTCGACGTTCTGACCACCGGCACAGTAAATATACGATCGAAGGAGAAGTGCGTCTTCGGTGTTCGATGTGGCCCAATCTACGAAAGACTCAGGGGTTTTTACCTGGTTCAAGCCACACGAGCGCTGTAATACCCTACGTTCAGGGAGCGGATTATCTCGTTGATAATATTACAAGGGCGAAGATCCTCTCTTCGCGGGAGGATGGTTTTGTTTTCGTATGTGTGATTCTTGGTTCGTGGGGGCGTAATCGTTCTCTCTATCGCTCTCTGTGCCCCCTTTATATAGGAGGGACCCTGAAGTTACAAATAGTAGGTCCTGCCGTCTCGTCGACAGGTGGACTCTTTCGTCATTGTCGCCATTATTTCGTTTTGTCTAGGTGTGGTCGTGATCCGTCACGTCGTGCGCAGCGACGGGTACTGTGATGCTCGTTCGATGTCACTGTGCCGGCTACAACGCTGTCACGTCATGTTCGGCAGCCGTCGCAGCTTTCTGCTAGAATGTCGCCGTGGTGAATCTCGTCCCGTCTCGTCAGAACGAATGGCAGTTAGTCATCAGAGTAAATGTACTATAACGCGGTACCTATCCTCCAGAGATCGCTCCCCGGGGTCGGCCTTCGGAGGCCGGGGTCTTTGTGTGTCCGCGCGGCTAAGACGTGACTGTCGTAGATCGCCGTTGAGGAGGATCGAAATCCGCGATCGTCTGACCTCCGATTTTGCGCATCCGAACGCGATCTGTTAGGTATCCGAAATACGTGATTTCGACAAATTGTATGTACCACATTGACACAAGTGCACTGTTGCCGTCAAGGTCAATGTGCTAAAAAAAAGGTGGCCATTTGCCAACACGGTCTATCAACGATGGTGCCATCCATCGATGATAAAATCCACCATCAGATTCCTGGTGTAGTCGGGGGCAAGCTCACGGCGGCCGTGTTCTGGAAGGGTTGATTGATAATGTATCTTGACTTGCAAGCGAGCTTTCTTTGTTAATTATTTAGAGTATTATATATGAGCAAACTTCATAGCGATTCTTTACGCCGCTATGCAACATGTTCATCTGTAGAAAAACATATCTAGTGCCACAAAAAGTAGTTATTTTAAGTGGTTTCAATTCCGACGTACCAAAAGACGAAGTTCAAAGGAGATTTTTTTTTTAATCAAGCGTTACATACCGCTTTTGAATTTTTATTAATTTCCCACGTGAGTGAGAGGGACAAGGAAGAGGAGGAGGAGAATCTCAGTTACTGCGGTGGAGTCTGCCTACCTCGCATCGCATGCAGCCGGACAGGATGATCGGGGAGACGACGACGCGGTCAGAGTGTCCCCGGCGCCGACGCCGACGCCGACGCATGGACCTCCCTTCCCGCCGTTGCTCCGCCTTGCTTCGCGCTCCATCCAGCTCCAGCTGCTCGACCGGAGAGACCAACCGCTTGGGCGCATCCCGATGCGCTACCGTGCGCCGGTGTCCATCGTGTCGGTTTCACCTCTGCGCTTTAATTCCTGACACCAACAGCAAGGTCGTCCGTGCAAGTCACAAGCTCTGTTTGCAAGATCAGGATGGTCATCTGCATTCTTTCTTTGATTTGATTTGTCTGCCGTGCCATCCTTTCCCAAGGGCGGATCGATCTGGACTGGAAGCCATGGATGGATGCACGCATGTGTACGTAGCCGAGCAGGGAGGAGGAGCAGTAGCGGCAATTGCGACAGTCCAAGTCGTACCAGAAAAGTGGTTCGGCATGTGTGCCCGTGTTGCCATCACCCAGATGCTGTTGGATACGAGAAACTAACTTGTGAGGACCCCGGCTCTTCCAGTCTGTCTCGCAACTCAATTTTCCAGATGAAGAAGAAGCTCAACGTTGATGGACCGGATGTCAAGTGGGACAAGTGTTAGTACCATATGGTATTTATCATGTGAAAGCTCCTGGTCTCCAAAATTAGGAGGACGGAGGTGACCCATGTCCATACGATTAAGCTAACCAAAAGATCAAGCCCAGCCTTCTGTTCATTTACAAAAGCTCCTTCGCCTCCAATTCAACAGCATCCAAGGTCTCTCAAAAGATAAATCCAACAGGATCCAAAGTGTGTGGATGACCTGTGGGTTTGGGTAGGGACAGACGCACGCAACCCATGTGACCATCCGTGAGACTGAGAGCAAGGCTTTCATTCCTTCCTTCTATGATTCCACTGCTGAAGGAACAGAGAATCCTCCTGAATTATTTTATGAGATCGGCTTCTCACCTCTGTCTCCATTAGCCACAGCTTGTTATGTTAATTAGGAGAGTAGTAGCCAACACGCGCTTAAGATAGGAGCTCCTTTTTTATGTGCGCAAGAAACACCATGCTCTAAAAAGAAACTTTTGCAACGCGCCGCTAGGACATGTCTGCATCCAAATTTGCTATAGCAAGCAGGCAGCCGGTCGTCATACGGTTTTTACCAAACAGCTACCGCCCAGGACCAGTTGACCGCGCCACTGAGGTCTGAGCCCAAGCTCCTATATAGAGAGACCCCCTCCCTCCTCTGCATGGACGGACAACCAAACCACCGCCTTCAAACCTCCCTCCCTCCCTCTCTCTTCATCTCCCTGCCCTTGTTGCACCTCAAGAAGAACTCGAGACCACAGCGCCCTCTTCCAAGTTTCCTAACTGCCCTCACCACCGACCTGCCAAACTCCATCCTTTTGGCTCGGTTCTTCACTGCTTAATACTATATAGTAGCAGATTCGATCGAGGAGCCGACCAGAATGAAGCCATCGCTGGTGCACTGCCTCAGGCTGCTCCTGCTGCTGGCCCTCGCCGGGGTGACCATGCATGTGCCCGACGCGGACGTGCTCTCGTCCCTCGGGGCTCTGCGCCTCGACGGCCACTTCAGCTTACATGATGTCTCCTCCGTGGCGCGCGACTTCGGAAACCGGTGCAGTTTGCTGCCGGCCGCCGTGCTCCACCCTGGATCCGTGTCGGATATTGCCGCGACCGTGAGGCATGTGTTCTTGCAGGGCGAGCGGTCCCCGCTCACCGTTGCGGCGCGCGGGCACGGGCACTCGCTCATGGGTCAGTCCCAGGCTGCCGGAGGGATCATCGTGAGGATGGAATCCCTCCAGAGTGAGAGGACGCAGGTGCACGACGACGCCACTTCACCGTTCGTCGACGCCCCAGGAGGAGAGTTATGGATCAACGTGCTGCGTGAGACGCTCAAGTACGGCCTAGCGCCCAAGTCATGGACCGACTATCTCCATCTCACCGTCGGTGGTACCTTGTCGAACGCGGGGGTCAGCGGGCAAGCGTTCCAGCACGGACCGCAGGTCAGCAATGTCCATCAACTGGAGATTGTGACAGGTCTCAAACAAACTCATAAAAGTATCGAACTAGGTGCACATGATGAAAGAAAACACAGTAGCTGATCGATTATCTTGTCCTAACTGCAAAATGCAGGAAGAGGAGATGTTCTTACATGCTCGCCCGAGGAGAACGCTGATCTCTTCTATGCTGCTCTTGGCGGTCTCGGCCAGTTTGGGATCATCACCAGAGCAAAGATTGCCCTTGAACCTGCTCCAAAGATGGTAAGCAATTCAGCTAAATAAGATTTGATTCGCTTCAAACTATACAGATTGAACATGCAGTCATATGGTAAATGAATACTATGACAGGTGAGGTGGATACGAGTTCTTTACTCAGATTTCGCAACCTTCACTGAGGACCAGGAGATGCTAATTATGGCACAGAACACCTTTGACTACGTTGAAGGCTTTGTCATCATAAACAGGACAGGTATTCTGAACAACTGGAGGACGTCCTTCAAGCCACAGGACCCAGTCCAAGCAAGCCATTTTCAGTCTGATGGAAGAGTTCTGTACTGCCTTGAGCTGACCAAGAACTTCAATACCGACGAGGTTCATATCATGGAACAGGTGAGTCAATTATTTCCCTATACATCAAGATATTGGCGGGTGATTTAACTGGTAATAATGTGTGTTGTTTACAGGAAGTCAGTGCACTGCTATCCCGGCTAAGATACATACGGTCTACTTTGTTCCACACCGATGTAACATACGTTGAGTTCTTGGATAGGGTGCACACCTCCGAGGTGGATCTGAGGGCACAGGGCCTCTGGGAAGTGCCACACCCTTGGTTGAATCTTCTAGTTCCAAGGAGCACAATACACAAATTTGCAAAGGAAGTCTTTGGGAAGATACTGAAAGATAGCAGCAAGGGTCCTATACTGCTGTACCCAGTGAACAGATCCAAGTAACTACTTGTCTTGCAAAATTACTGTCTCAAATATGTTGCATCCGTTTGCAAATTTAGTTGCTCAATGTGCCAATTCACTTGATGCAGGTGGGATAACAGAACGTCAGTAGTCATCCCAGATGAGGAAATTTTCTACTTGGTGGGATTACTATCTTCAGCACCATCGCTCTCAGGCCATGGCAGCGTGGAACATGCAATGAACCTGAACAACCAAATAGTAGAATTCTGTGAAGAGGCAGATATTGGGATGAAACAGTATCTAGCGCCCTACACTACACAGCAGCAGTGGAAAGCCCACTTTGGAGCAAAATGGGAATCATTTGAACGGAGGAAACATATTTATGATCCCCTAGCCATCCTAGCGCCTGGACAGAGAATATTCCCAAAAGCCTCGCTGCCGTTGTCCTTGTGACAGTTTCTGCTGCTTAAGTGCTTTTGTAAGGCACGTGCTGTACAAATTGAAGTGTAGGTAAAAGTACCCTGTAAAGACAAGATCTACGGAAGGTAGCATAGAGAATTTGTACTAACTGATGAAGATACCTCAAAATCGTACTTCAAATAGAGCTGCATCGAGAACTCTGAGCGGTGGAAACAACCTTGGATGTAACCACTTGACAGTTGCAGTGGTCCAAGTAATACAGACCCAGCTATTGTTACAGCATAGAGATGAGCTGTTCTGATCAACTGATCGCTAACTAGTGTCCGGCAGAACTCATGTTCAGCTGTCTGCATTTAGGTAACGACAGTGTCAAAGTAGCATGAGGATGGATCCTTGATTAGCAAATAACACAGCCTGTTATTTCCACAAGTAGCTGGTTTCTCGTCTCAAGAGTGCTTGCATAAATGTAGCTGGTTACACCATTTTAATGAATAAAGTTCTTATCAACCATGATGTTGGAAACAGATAAATTCAGAATTCTATTGGTTTGTGCACATGAAAGTCACAGTAACAGTCTTTGCAATGAATTTGAACAAGAACAAGAATCAAGACCGCAATTCTGGAAATTGAATTAATTATGGAATGGTTGATATCCCATCAAGCATAGTTATAGACTTTTTGTAACAACTAGCATTTGAGTACTTGTGTCAGATACTGACTAGTAAGCTATAGTATTATACGATGATCTCTTAACTTCCACAAGTATAAAAACAAATAGTGACGAGATAATTTTAGTCATACCCTGACCTTCTGAGACCTTTGCTTTCTGTACAATCAACCTACAGGCTGTTTGAGGCTGAAGGTTTGCAAATATTCATAGATTATTACGTGATTGGGACGAAGTCAGGCAAGCATTAATTCACATGAGCATTAAGATTCTGAAATAATTCCATAGATTCATCCAAATTGATTCAGCAGATCTACAAAAGGTCACAGGTGTTTATTTAGTCACCCTATTAGCTGTTTTTTTTTTTCAGGTTCAATATGCTCATGCAATATTTAGAAGGATGCAACAATGTTTAGCATGCAGACTTCTGAAAGTGAACACTGAGGACAGTCTAAGACTAAATTAGTGGCACATAATTCAAATACATCATTAACTCCTGTGCTTGCTACAAACTAGATGCAAAGTGGGAACTAGAAACGAGTTCCAGAGCAACACAAAAACTGGTACTCCTATTATGTGAGATACATGACAGTTGATCAAGAATGAAAATGTTAAGATAAAACATATTGTCAGGTAGTGGAATTATTGTAGGAGCGCATGCTTCAAACATAGGACTGTGATCTACCGACAAAGCCGGCCCTGCCCAGCTGTTTGACAGATGCTTAAATATATATTCATTCGATTTGACATAATAAATTGCAGCATGGTATGATATGTCACATGTCATGAGCACAATTACTTGTCAGTTACATTATATATGTAACTTCAGCTCGTGTAGTACTTACTGGAAATCATGGAATGAAACAATCTACTTGACTAAATGTTAGTATTCCAGTACATGCCCACAGCATCCAGATTAAGTATTGCAGTCTGTGAGTTCTCCCCAACCCTTCAGACTGCAGTTGTCCATGCTATTTTTCGTGGAAAACAGTCTAAAGAAAAATTAGGACATATTCTATTCTCGTAGTGGACTAGATACTGATATATCACAAGTGAATGATCTACCTGGAAAGTTTAAAACACTACGAATTGATCCTATTTTCACTGTCTGAAAGTATACTATTATCCACTATATCTCTCGAGAGGTCACATCGAACGTCCGGAGGATTCAACAAAACTGACAGCAATAATGCAGTACATTACTTTTCTCTACAACCGTAGGGGCACAAGGATGGTCTGAAAAATAAATGGGTGGTAGCATTTAGGCGAATTTTGCGGAGTTCGGGAATCAAAAGTTCAGCACGAACGGGGGGAAAGCGCTTCACCTTGTGA
>BCLH01000453.1:155550-167489 GCA_001602315.1 Zoysia pacifica
CCGCGGCGCACCCCGCGGCCACCCCGAGCCCCACCTTCCCCATCCAACCGCCCGGGCCTCCGGCGCGCACGCGCGCGGGCCGATCACGACATCAGCGGACGGACGCGCCCTATGGCCTCCTCCTCCTCCTCCTCCTCCTCCTCGCCTTCCTCCTAGAACCCGCGCGATTCCGAGGCCGGTTCGCGCGCGGGCCCACGCGACGCGGCGTCCAGACGGCGGCGCGCGGTCGCAGGGTGCCGGACGGAATGGCGAACGGGTGGGATGGAACAGAGCAGCGCGGAGGGGGGAGAGAGAGAGAGGGCGGAGCAGTGGGGAAAGAAAGAGAGCCAGGAGAGAGAAGCGTGCGGACGGGGCAGGGAGAGAAATAGAAATAGGGGAGCGTGGCTCGGCAGAGGTTTTTTTTTTTTTTTTGAACCATGTGGGATTTCTTTCGCTTTCACCCTCTATGTTTCCTTCAATTTCTTTGTGCTTTGCGGCAGTGCCACCGGCATCATCTGCTCCTGCCTTCCTGGTGAAATGTTCTTTTTCTCCTCCCCTTTGACCTGCTAGAGTAGACTGTAGACTCCACACGGATGGAGGGCAGCGTTTTCATGTTTTTCTTGAAAAACACAAAAATCGATTGTAAACTGTACAGATTCAAAATCTTCATGTTTCAGGGTTTTGAAATTTTAAATTGTAAAATCAAGTTGGTTTTCCGATTTACCTCTCAATTTCACTGATTACCGATCAATTTTTAAATTTTTAGATTTATTCGAATTTCAATAATTCTAATTTTTTTAAAAAAAATACAGCCAACCATCAAACGGACTAGATTAGTTTCATCGTTTTTTAAAAAATCAGCCCAATTTGAAACGGTGTTGTTTGAGGTGACTCATGTGGTTGCTTATTGGGCAATGATCTCGCATAGGAGTATACTTTCTCCAATTTTTTTAAAAAAAAGGTACGGAAAGGGTTGGAATTTTCTCCTCGAAAATATGATACGCAAATTGACTCGATGGACAAATGATACGGCGACTACATGGCTCAGTAGTGAGTGACGGGTGACGCGAGCGTCCGGCGGCAGAACAACCAGGTCAACATAACTAACCCCGGCGCACCGCGGGCATTCGGTCGGTCGGTCAATCACCAAACCGGCGCGCCATTGGCCGTTCCCGTGTCCTTCCGAGCGGGCCTCAGAGATTTCAAATCAAACCATCATCGTCGTCGGATGCGGCACCGCACCACACGAGAGCGGCGCTGCTTGCTTTGGCGAAAGGGCGGAAAAGACCCTCGTGCGCGCGGCGGAACAGCAGCGGATATGGGCGCGGGGTGGGGCGGTGGCGGCAATGGGCGTGGAGCGTGGTGGCATGGCGCGGGGTTTGACCTGTGTCGTGCGCGGGCGACAGCGACGCGAAGGAAACGCAAGTTTGGTTTGGTTCGGGTTCGCAGATCCGCCCCGGAAGTTGGCGCGTATTTACGGACCCGTCCGGTCGGGTCATGGGTTCCTGCTGAGAGGCGCTTTGACTGGCCGGGACCAGGCTACCGCGGGTCGTACGGGAGTGGACGGTGGTGGCAGAACCGAATCATGAATCTCTCTCTCTGGCGCCTTGCTGCCGAGTCTGGAGTCTGGAGTCTGGACTGCACCGTCGTGAAAGTACGAGTACACACATGGACGACACGACACACTGCGGCCGTCTTCGTGCTACTCGGGTGAAGGGAGTATCTCTCCCAGAAGCGCCCTCGAAAACGGCCTCGACGGGATCGTCGGAGCTCGCTCGGCGGCCGCAGCGCGCGAACACACGCCGCCTCCCTCCCCGCCTCCCCCCGTCGCCCGTGACGCGGCGCGCGACCGGGTCGAGACGGGGCACGCGAACCCCTGCGCCGCGGAACCCGCCGCCACATGATCTCGCACGGCCTCGTGCGCAGTGGCGGGCACGTTGCTGCGTGATGCGCCGGCCGCGCGCAGGAAAGGAAGGATGGTCGTGAAGGTGAAAGGGGGAGGAGTAATTGCGCCCGGCACCCGCGTCTGACGGACACCTGCGCGCGGACGGACGGCCGCGGCTCCGGCGGGCAGACGCTCATGAACTTCGTTGCATGGAAAAAAAATCAGCATCATTACTGTAGTGAAAATTAAGTATATAGAGTAATAAATAAGCTTTTGTAAACAACACTCATGAGCTCGAGTCACAATAAATTTAAGCGGTTCACACGTCAAATTTAACAATTTTTAAATAACACTTGACTGTAGATATAATGCTTAAAAAAATCCGCTTATTCGTTACGGTGCCCACCTGCGTCGCGTTTCTTTCTCGTCCTTTGGTCTTAGTTGTCTCTGGACGCGGCAGGCGATTAGCTCGCGAGCTTATTAATAATTTACCGCGCGTCTCGCGGGGCGATCGGCGACTGTCACCCTCCGTGGTTGATTAGCCACTGACCACGGTGTGTGTCCAAACACATGGGCTATGTACTTCAGAAAATCATACTGTTTCGTAGACCACTTCGTGATCGCTCGTAGCAGAGCACAAGTAGAGTACAGCACAAACTCCATGAGCTTGTATTTTCAGTCGTACTGGAGTGTAGTAGGAGTACTCCAGTTTCAGCACTCGTCCTCGACAAGTGTCCCTCTGAAGCCGCCCCGCCATATACGCATGTGCTGGCATCATATGCGTGACATCATAAATTACTCAAAATCAGAGATGCATTCGCGTTGTTTACTGTGATATCCTGTGACACCAATGATTTTTAGTCTAGTTCACGTAAATCTCATATAGTTATAGTGAATGACATCAGTCTAACCTACCAAGTGACATCAGTCTAACTTGGAGTGACGAGCATAGATAAGAAAAATGATTTTGGTTAAACCCCATATTTTATCTTCGGCACCAACGATCCAGGCTGACGTCTTCTTTGGAATGAACGAACTTTTCCGGTTTCTTGTGTTTTGTGAAACTAACTAATTCCGGTGAAATTTCTAGAAATTCTGTGTTCCAAAACAGGCATAGTACTCGTGTTCATGGTAACAAAATTAATTTTTTTTTAATCTTATGTGTTTTTCTATGAAATTAAATTTATTATTGTGAAATTACTGCATGATTCTTGTGAAACTCCTGCACTTAAGGTTGAGTTCTACATTGATAATGTACAAGCTAATGAAAGATTTTCCAATTTAAATAGATTAAGACACTTTTTGTTTCACCTTTTCAGGCTGGTTTTTTTAGCTAAAAAGTTGAACAATCAAAAGCTAAAACAAACAAACAGGCTTTTGATAATCTGGCTTTTGGAACGTTAAAAAATTTTAAAGTAATGCTATTGCTGATGAGCTATTAACTACTCTCTCCAGTTTTAAATTATTGATACCGTTGACTTCTATCATTAAATTTAACCATTGTATTGTTCAAAAAAATTATTATTATGTGTAAAATTATTAGTTATAATATAAATATCACTAATAATAAAACAAATAATAATAAATTTGTATATATTTGAATAAATTTTTTAAATAATACGAATAGTCAAATTAATGTAAAAAGTCAATCGTAGCGATATTTTAAAATCAAAGAGAGTACATGTTATTAAACACATATGGTACTCTTTTTTTTTAAAGCTCTTTTGGTTTGTATTACATCGTTAAAATTTACTGGTGACACCATCGACCTAAAATCTTGGATCGGCCCTGCTCAAAATCACGCACTCCCCTGCTCTGCTTCCCCATCCAGAACAAAAAAACATCTGAGCTGATAAGCGCGGTTACCGCACGCAAGCTATCAGCATTAGCACGCGTAATTGCTCATTACGCCGGGGTGTAAGCGTGGTCAAGGGATAACGGAAACTATGACAAACAGAGCTGATAAAAAGAGAGGCGCACGCGCCGGCCGGCCGTGGATTTCCGTTGCCGTTTCCCCCGGGTCTGCACATGCCGGAGCGTCACTGAAACGAAATGGAATCATGGGTGCGTGCCGAGGTGTGGAAACGATAATTATCCCGTAGTATTCATGTGTGATGGTGAAGCCACCGCCCCCCGTAAGACTGGACCGGTCAAAGAATCATCGACGCCCTGCTGGCTGGACCGTTAAAGGTCCACGATAATTAACGAACTTTGCCGCCGCGGCATGAATACCACCACCACCACGCGTCGCCTTTCGCCGTACAGGTTTTAGATACTTCTTCCAGATTTTTTCTTGTTTCCCCCTTGTTTCTCGTGCTGCTCTTGTACTAACAGTACTCGAGGAACTCCATCCGGACGGAAATGGCTTCACGACGTCCCTGTGAAGTTACTCGACTGACCGTGAAATGTGAAAAAAAAAAATAATTGGATGGGCAAATGCATGGCTACACCAAATACCTTGACGATCAAGTATGCGACTATAAATGAAGAGAGTGAAGAAGGAGACGCGTGGGATCCAATGTTTCTTGTCCTCCCCTTTTCATAAAATCGATAAAACACAAGCTAAAAGAAACATGCATGTTTCTATCAATTACTATCTTTGTTTTTAAACTATTAATAGCGTTGATTTTTAACAATAATTTTAACTATTTATTTTATTAAAAATATTTTAATACATACAATTATTAGTTATATTTTAAATATCACTAATAATAATAATAAAATAAATAACAATAATAAAAATTATATTTGAATAAAATTTTTGAATAAAATGAATAATAAAAATTGATATTAAAAATCGACGGTGTCAAAATTTAAAGACGAATGAAGTATTTTTTAAATAAATTAAATACATTTATTTGTAGACCACATGGTTTGCTGACTAATCGACGAATTGTTAATCACTCGTCACAGTTCGGAAAGACGCTCCGGCGCGCCGCGCTGTGTTGCTTGTAGTTTTCAGGCGAGCGCTATTTGATCTCCAGCGCAAAGATTTGGGGGACCAGCCACTGAAATCATTTTGCCCATCGAGGGGCAAAACGGATATTCGGGGGAAGAGGCTGAGGGCATTGCGGGAAACCGCGGGTTTGGCGGCAGGCAGAGAAGCGAGAAAGAATGAGCAGGTGGGCCCGCGCATAGTAAAGTGTGTGGGACACATGGGGTAGGAGAAGGGGACAGCGCGGCTACAGTTCTGGACAAGAAACAAAGGAAAGGTGGTGGTGCTCCCAACTCCCGCGTGGACGCAGACCACCACACTCACGCACGGCTGCCTGAACAGCATGGATCTTGTTGCCCACTCAGTGACGCTGTGATGAGACCGGAAACTTGTTGCAAATGATAAATGGTGTACTGCTACGTTTAGTTGCAAAAACCGTCATTAATAACCAGTCCAGCTCATGGATTAAGCGTTACGCTTCATGACACTAGATCAAAGAGCAGTTGTCGTAAAGCAGAGGAATGCGATGCACCTTTTTACACTGCCTTTTTAGCAAGGGATCAAACAAACGAGACTCTGCAATAGTGGTACACCAACGTATCATTTGTGGCAAAAAGTTATTATCCGACGGAGCACTGGGTAAGGTCTCTTTGAAACGGAAATTTTTTTTAATTTTTCTATTTTTAAAAAAATTAAATTATTTTTTATAAATTTTTTGTAAAATTTCTGCGTTGTTTGCCTCCTGTGAGCTGAGCGGCACACAGCAGCGGACTGGTCACGTTCACGGCGAAAGCTCCACAAATAGTGACGGTGAGCTCCGTCTCCATCAGTCAAGGGAGGGGTATATCGGGAACGGGAAAAATGCTCTAGGTGAAAATCGAAGCCGTTGGGGGTGCTGTTGACTTTTCGGTCGGTGCATGGAACGGGCGCACGGAGGCCAGGAGCGGTGGGCCTCGAACGGCGACGGGAGCTGCGTCTCGGCTGCCGCCCGGCCGCACTGGAACTCCAGCTGGCTCCGGCTCACTCCCAACTCAGCCTCCCTTTTCTCTGCTGCCCCCGCAGCGCAGTGCCCTTTCTCTGATTTTGTTTTATTTTTTCTCGCGCTCGAAAACGCGCCTCGAAATCTCAGCACCCACGTGCCCGTCCCTCCTCGAGATGCCGCTTCCGCCCTCCCTGCCACATCAGCGACGACCCCACTTGCCACACCTCAACCACCTAAAATCATGCGCGCACCCCACACGCACACCTACATATTCCTGCGTGCCTGAAAGAAAGTAGAACCACCGCCCCCAGCATTTCCAGGAAGGGTTAGGTGCCGTATTTGCTTTTAAAAGCTTTATTTTTATTCTCTGATAAAGTGATTGTACTTGTAGAATACATCTATCGTGCTGCTCAAAAGATAAATAAGGCATATATTGTGTGTGCGTGTTATAAAACTTTTCGGTAGATGCCGTACGTATTCTCTTTAAAGTAATGCTAGAAAATATGAGTAGATAGATTTGTTATATATTTTCACAGATAAATTTGACTAATATAGAGGCGATAGGATTTTTAGTAATCTAAGCACATTGTCTAATACTTATCTAATAGTACATCTAAAAGGTACCATGTACATATTTTTATGGTTTTCTAAATTTGAGATTGAGAATTAGCTAAAATGGGCAATCATTGAGTGCATGATCATTACATTCAAATACTCAATTTAGTATTGACATTTCTAGCATATCAAAAGTAACCAACAACCATACAATCAAACTAAACTCTCTCCGTTTTTTAATTGATGTCCCCACTGACTTTTAAATTCAATTTTGATTATTCGTCTTACTAAAAAAATTTGATAAATTTTATATAATTTGATTTATTATTAGAGCTATTTGAATTACAACTTAAAATTTTACACATTCAAACAATTTTTTTAAATAAGACAAATGGTTAAAGTTAAATTTAAAAGTCAACGAACGATATTAATTAAAGAATAGAGGGAGTATGTATTTAGTGAGAAAGATTTACACTCATTGCTTTCCAAATCATGCTTCATTCTCCTACTCCTATTAGAGTAGTCGACATACGGAGTATAAAGAAATTATTTGTAAGTACACGATCCAACGTTTATGTAGACTAGGAACAGGTGTTGGTGATCGATATCAGGAGCAAGGAAATTAAAGGCAGTGCCTACCGTAAGACGGGTTGCAACGCAACAGGCATGTATAAAAAGAGGAAGTCTTTGTTGCGCTTGGGACAGGTTCCGGGGTGCACGGAACAGAGGCAGCCAAGCCATGAAGCCAACAGCTCGTGATTGATTGTTTAGGAAGCCCACGGCCCACTCTCCGCTCCCGGGCCCGGGGCTCGAGCGAGCGCCCTCTGTCCCCTGCACCCACAGTCGGCCGTACGCCCGCCGCCGCCGCCCGATGGGGATCCGACGCCGGGGGACTCGTGGGGACGTTACCATCGGCCGGACGCGGTGAGCTGGCGCACGTGACGGAGGTGCGTGGCGGACGGAGCGCTTGGCTCGCTCCGCCGGTTGGTTCGTCGGTCGTCCTTGACGCATGTGACGGTTTTGGGAGCGCTCGCGGGGCGCGTGCCGCCCGGCCCCGCCGTAGAATCAATTTTTTACGGTGGCCGCCGGCTGCTGCTGCTTCTACGGTGCTGGCGGGCGGCATTGCTCCTGCTGCTGTTGCGCTGCGGTGCCTGGCGCCGGCGGGCACAGCCTACTCTGTCCGTACCGGCGCGGCGCGGCCTGCTCTGGCGTGTTCGCTTGGGTTGGACGGATCTCGGTTCGGTTCGGCGGGCGAGGCCGCGCCATCGGCGTCCCAACCTCGATCGGATCCGTTTTTACCCGTACGTACTGTGCTCCACATTCCCTGGTGCTCAATAGTATTACAACTTATTTTTGTAAGGATCTGGCTCTTTAAAAACAGTTTTACTTTTGACTTATTTAAAAAAGAAATTTTTGTGGCGTCAGCTTCGAGTCTAAATTTTTTTTATAACAACAGCTTCTTTTGAGGCTTTTTTATTATATAACAGTAGTTAAAAAAAACACTACATAAAAAAAACAGAGAAGCTACATTTTCACTTCTCTTTCTTTAAAAAAAAACCTCCCAAACAAGGTCTACGAGTACTAACCGCGTGCTGCTGCGTTTGTTGGGCGTAGGCAGGCTAGCCGTACTGACGCTTTAAATTATGCGAGCTTGTTGCTGTAGATTGCCCCTCCTGCCAGGATGCCGCCATAATGGAATCGGGCTCCCGAAAAGCCGTTCCGCTCTGGGCACCTCGCCATGTCGCTGAAGCAGGCTGGCTGAAGCCGGTCATCACTTATCATCAGGCGTTCCAAGGTAGAGCGGCACATTCGATTGGCACGTGAGGTAGAGTGGCACATTCGATCGAGGAGCTCGAGAAATACACAAAAATGGATCCACCACGCGAGCCGATGCCGAGCAGCTGGTGGTGAAAGTGAAACCGAATCGATGTACTGCAGACTGACGAATCCTCGCCGGGAACCAGACGAGCTGGTGGTGGTGGTATAAGGAGGAGGAGGAGGAGTAAAAAGTGAGGAAGCGCGTGAGCTGGCTCTGGCGCTGTCCCTGACAAAGTACAGGCCAGCCAGCTCTTTGTCCTCTGCCCGACGAGGGCCTCTTTGTCCGTCGAGCTGTGCCCAGCTCGTGCGACTCGTGCCCCGATCAGCAGAACCCCAGGCCACGCAGCTGCGCGACCGCCGTGGCCCGTGGGCACCAGTGTCTCTGCCGCGCGGCTCGTCGCTGTCGGTGCGGGAAGCTTCCGGCCGAGATACGTACAGTACAGCCAGCGCCCAGCGGCAGCAGGTTGCTGGACTGGACCGGCCGGCCGATACACCAGTACTTGTATCTTCTTCGTGGTCATGCGTCGGACCTAGCTGGCGTGGCACAATTCGGGATGTCTGCCCACCGTGCCATGGCTAGCGTGGCCCTAGCTGCCGCTAGCGGCATGGCGGGCAAACGCAAGGAAGGACCATGCGTGCTCTGCCACCGTCGGTAAAATTAATTGATAGAGTTTGATGATTTGTGTGTCGCCTTGATTGGGTGGTAGCATGGGCCATCCCGGTTGATGGAGTTTGATGGGCCTGAAGACGGGTCCATTGCTGCGCCTGCAAGAAGGATGACTTGGTCTCTTGACCTGAAACATTGTTTTATTTTTAAGCCGACCTGAAACATTGTTAGGCAGGCGGAACTGGATGGAAACATTGAACACGCAACGAGTCGCGGTTCCTGTTCGAGCAGGACATCCCCGTCAAACGGGCGAGGCCAGGTCGGGTCAGCGCGACCGAGAATTCCATAAGTACAGACAACGCAACGTACGCGACGGCCCGCGATCACCGCCGCGTATCCCCGGCCCTGTTAGTGTTAGGCCTGGACGGATCGCGACCGGCGTTCAGATATGGAGGCCGGCCCGTGAACCAACAGCGTTAGATTATCAGAGTCAAGAGTCAACCCCATTGCACCCTCTGCCTGCTAGTGGCGCTGGAAATTTGGAAAATTAGCTTTATCGTGTGACCTGCCGAACCGAACACTAATTCCTGCTAGCTGCGTACGTCGTCAAACTACGCGCGGCGTATAATACGAGTGGAAATGTACGTACGTCGTCAAACTCGCGCGGTGTATAAATAGGAGTGAAAATGCCATGTTACAATGCATGCAAAGGGTGCAGCAGTGTTGTTGCATTTCGTTCAGTTTCAGAAGAGCTATAACTGCTGCGAGCAAAAGATGGCAATGGAGCAAGGCGTCGCTTCCATGCTTCTTGCAGTGGCATTACTCCTCGCAGCCATACCTACAGGTATCGATCGTGACTGATCGCACGCTTCTAAGTTCTACGTAGTACTCTATTTGGTACACGTAACGATCATCGTTTGAAACGAACGAACGAACGACTGCAGGCGTGCAATCCATCGGCGTGTGCTACGGCGTGAACGGCGACAACCTGCCGTCGGCGTCGGACGTGGTGCAGCTCTACAAGTCCAACGGCATCGACTCCATGCGCATCTACTTCGCCGACACGGGCGCGCTGCAGGCGCTGAGCGGCAGCGGCATCGGCGTCATCATGGACGTCGGCAACGAGAACCTCGCGTCCTTCGCGTCGGACCCCAGCGCGGCGGCCGCGTGGGTCCAGAGCAACGTGCAGGCCTTCCCCGGCGTCTCGTTCCGCTACATCGCCGTGGGCAACGAGGTGGCCGGCGGGGACGCGCAGAACATCCTCCCCGCCATGAAGAACGTCGACGCCGCGCTCGCCAACGCGGGGCTCGGGAACGTCAAGGCGTCCACGGCGGTCCAGAGCGGGGTCACCGCGGGGTTCCCGCCGTCACAGGGCACGTTCAGCTCCGACGCGTCGGGCTACATGACGCCCATCGCGCAGTACCTCGCCACCACCGGCGCGCCGCTGCTCGCCAACGTGTACCCGTACTTCTCGTACACCGGGAACCAGGCGCAGATCGACATCAATTACGCGCTCTTCACGTCGCCCGGCACCGTGGTGCCGGACGGGAGTAACGCGTACCAGAACCTCTTCGACGCGCTCGTCGACACCTTGTACTCCGCGCTGGAGAACGCCGGGGCTGGGAACGTCAAAATCGTCGTATCCGAGAGCGGCTGGCCGTCCGCCGGCGGTGACGCGGCCACCACCGGCAACGCGCAGATGTACAACCAGAACCTCATCAACCACGTCGGACAGGGCACGCCCAAGCGACCCGGGGGCATGGAGGCTTACATTTTCGCCATGTTGAACGAGGACAAGAAAGGTGGAGCCGAGACGGAGAGGCATTTCGGACTGTTCAATCCGGACAAATCGCCGGCGTACCAAATCAGCTTCTGAAAGGGAAACATCATATCCACATAACAAGATGATACGTGTCGGCGTTCTGACCACCGGCACAGTAAATATACGGTCGTGAGGGAAGGTGTGCCTTCGTATTCGATATGGCCTAATCTAAGATAGACTCAGGGGGATTTTTAACTTGGTTCGGGCCACCCGGATGGTGTAATACCCTACGTCCAGGGGGCGGATTATCTCGAGAATAATGTTACAAGACGGGGGCCTCTCTTCGCGGGAGGACCCTGGGTGTGGGAAAATCGGGGTCTGTTTTGTCTGTTGATCCACCTCCTCCTATCGCTCCCCGGGCTTCCCTTTATATAGGGGGAGCCTGAGGTTATATACAATGGGTCCTATGAAATCCTGCCGTCTCGCCGACAGGTGGATCCACCCGTCGTTGTCGACATCGCTTCGTTCCGTCCAGGCGCGTTCATGACCCGTCACGTCAGGCGTGTCGGCGGGTACAGTGATGCCTGTCCGGCGCCACTGTGCCAGCTACAGCGCTGACCCATCGTGTCTGGCAGTCGTCGCAGCTTTCTGTTGGAGTGTCGCCGTGGTGAACCTCGTCCTGTCTCGTCGGGACGGATGGCAGCTGGTTCCCGGAGTAAATGTACCATAACGCGGTACCTGCCTTCTGGGGGTCGCTCCTGGGTGTTATCCTCAGGGCCCGGGGTCTTCGCGCCCTTGCGCGGCCATGCGATAGCCGTCGTAGGTCATCGCGGGGGGGGGGGGGGGTCGGAGCCCGTGTCGTCCGACCCTCGACTTTCTCTCGTTGGAGCGATCTGTTAGGTACCCGGGGTACGTGATCCCGACAGTAGCCCCCGAGCCTGATGCCGCTTCGAGGTTTTTGATCGAGGCGGCGTCGGGCTGGTCGTCCCGAAAGTTCAAGTTCCTATGGGGGCGCACGAGCGCGCCCATAGGGCGTAGCCCCCGAGCCCTCGGGCGATCTAAAGGATCGGTCGTGGGCTGGATCGTTATACGGACCACCTTTCGTTGGCGATTGGTCTCATCGGAACCGCTCCGCCGGGTCGTCACCCGGTCCCAGAGCGACTCGGGGAATCGACCAGGCGTTGTGCCGATGGCTACGGCCGAACCGAGGTCGATCTTGGTCCTTACGCTTGGTAGGGCGTCTGGAGAGCTGGGTTCGAAGCGGGGTTCGTGGTCGGCGGCGTGCCTAGACACAGGTCATGATCAGCGTCCGATCGTTTGGCTTGGCCCGGTGGCCTCGGCTGCCAATTGGTTGATCGCAAGGGGTTTCGTTCTGCGTGCACGCATCGTTCCGACCTTAGAGGTTGGGCCGAGGTC